>LSSN01003556.1:0-13478 GCA_001970855.1 Smittium culicis | reverse complement strand
AGTTATAGTTATAGTTATAGTTATAGTTATAGTTATAGTTATAGTTATAGTTATAGTTATAGTTATAGTTATAGTTATAGTTATAGTTATAGTTATAGTTATAGTTATAGTTATAGTTATAGTTATAGTTATAGTTATAGTTATAGTTATAGCTATTTAAGTTTATTTTTCAGTAATTTAGTTAAAATTATTTCCTGAAACAGAAATTCTATCTAATAAAGCTATGTATCACGATTTAAAAATACAGTAGCGCTTATAAATAATAATATTTAAATAGAAAATATTTTTCTCATTGAAACAATACATATTTAACCCTTCCCGTCAACATTCTTTATAAAAATCAAATTTATTGATTCACTATTGATTTATAAGATATTTTATTATTTGCTTTTATTTTGAATTATACCAATATCTCGTAAGAGATCGGGGTTAAGGTATTATAATTGAATTTAATTTGATATATTTTGTAGATAAAAAATAGTCTACATCGCGGGAAAGGGTTATTGTCTTTATTAATATACAGCGTTTATCGTATTAACGAAATTGGCGATAGGCATAACATATAAAAATCTAGAATTCAGTAAATTACTGTAGCATCGCTGCTATACGCACACCCAGGGTTCAAATAATATTAGAAAATTTTTGACTCTTAGCATGATATTGATTAATTTTATTATATTTCATAGACGGATTTGAATGTCCATACATATCCTGTAAATATATTTTGATTTTTTTTATGGAATTTTTTTGTATATTTTTGTAAATCAAAAAATTATATGGATAGCATTTTGCAAATTGGATAAATTAGTTTCCTAAAAAAATTCTATTCGTCACGAATTTCAATCCAATTTTATTTAATATTCGTATATATAAAATAGACTACCTTTAAAACTCTAATCCTTTCCGGAGTCAGCACTCTTAGGTGTATTTAAAATTAATAGTAGGGTAATCCAAGAAATTTTAATCTTATATTGAATTGATTATACTTATTAGTCAACACTTTTTTAGCATTCTATATTTGTTGTTGTTTTTGCAATTAGCTTGGATAATTTTGTAGTCTAAAAAAAGCTAATCGTACCTGAAAAATTTAACAATATCATAGTAAATTATCTCCAAAAAAGCATTTTATTTCTCCAAGGCTTGGAGTGTATAAAAATGACTTTTTCAACTCATTATCATATTTATGGCGTTTGAAATTCGAAAAATTTAGAGCTTGTAGGGTAAAAGAAATTTCATTTATTTACAAGTAGAATAATAAACATCTATTATCTATAATTCTAGTTTTTAAACACAGGCGTTTGCATTCAATCTTGCAAAAATTACGAGCGATGTTGCACAACGCCTAAACAATTTTGCAAAAAAAAAAAAAAAATTCAAATCAGATAAATTTGCTATAAATTTTTTTGCAAAATGTAATTTCGATTATACTCAAGGCTCAAAAAAATTCTGCAAAAACTGTAACTGAATTTAAATAATTGCGTACGATAAAGTATTAGGGGATAAAAGACACAGAGCAAATCTTACGAGTAACACATCTATCCTTTTAATTTTTCATGTTTGAAGTTAATTTTTTACTTGTTATTTTTTTTTTATATAAAATGATAAAACTAGTTGTAAAAAGTCTTCTATAAAACTAGAAAATATTTTTCATAAGATAGTAAAACTTTATATCGATAAAAATCACAATGGAAATAATATTTACTTTCAGTATTTATTGAATTTAAAACAACTACATATATTACTAGGTAGGAATTTTAGTTCCACAAGCTTTAGACTATGAGACTTGATCATTTTTTTTGTGTATAATTACTTATCTAAATTTGGCAATGTTTCTTTTCTTTTCTAGTTCTTAGTACTTTACCGCTAAACACTCTTTAAAAAAAAAGAAATTGATTCTTTTATTGATTATATTTAAATTCACTATTTTCTAGTACGCTAAAAAAAACAAATATTTCTATAAATCTTGGAATTTCTAGTTTTATATAATATAGTTGGCTAGATTTGGTAGATGAAAAATAGCCTTCTACACGTGAAAGGGTTAATACCAGTTTATTTTAATTTAGAGTAAGCGTTATTTAATATTTTTTATACCTTGGATTTCTTATTTTTTATAATCAAACGTATTAAATAACCAGTTTTAAATTAAATTATCATTCATGTGTAGTAAAAAATCTATGCAAGGTAATTAAAATATAATGCGCTTACTCTTATTTAATCTAAAAAGAGGTTTTAACCTTATCACGGTTGGTAGAATATGTATATCAAAAATAGTCTACCGCCCAGGAAAGGGGCTAAACCTTTATATAAATTATCATCGAATGGCTTATTTACTACAGCCAATATATTTGCCTAATTTAAATAAACAAATAGAATTTCTAGGAAAAAAAGTTCTATTTACCCTAAGACTATCCCATATGTAAATTTACTTTAGAGCAAATTCAAAAAATGAATTTATTAATTCGCGAGTAATTTATAAGAAAATTTTCTATTTGCTATTACTCTTAAATAAACCAGTAATTGAGTTGATCTAGGAGTTATTTATCTTTATATAATGCAGTTAATTATAATTAGTAGATCAATAGCAGTGAAGCATTTTTGAAGGGGACAATCACGAAGATAGTGGATAGAAGCAAATTAGTTAATATGTGGAGGGCGATAGAGAGCATGTTATTAGATGGGTGATTTTGAACGAAGAGAACTTTGCTGCAGTTCAATTTTATTGGCTTGAGAATCAAATATATGTAAATATTATTGGTCAAGCTAATAATGCATTTTGATTTTTTTGTTAGCAAATTTTAATATAAAAGTATTATTTGCTAGTAATAAATCTAAGATTTTTTTATTGGTAAGTAATTAAATGAAAAATTTCGTACATTGTAACTTATTACACTATTAAATGGCTCTTTCATAAAGAGTCTGCCAGATGTGTGAAGCCAAGAATGGTCTAGATTTTCCGTGTATTTTAAAGACAGTTAGCAAAAATTTGTAAATATAAACAGTAGTAAGAAAAGCTAGGGAAAAAATAAGTATACAAAGAAAAATTGTATTGAAAGTAAAATGATAAATAAAAAATTTTTTTCTGGTATGGTGATAAAATCAAATTTTATTGGTTTTTGGCGGATATTCATAAGAGTGAGGAACATTGAGAATTTCGGACAAGATGTACATAATATTTAGTAATATTTAAAGTCATTTTGTAAAAAAAAAATCTATTAGATATTTTGCATAAGTGGTGAGGAAGTAGTGATCATTTTTATTTTTTACAAGTTCATTTCAAAGCAGATTTAAAATTATGAAATATAAATTTGTCAGATTAGGTGTTATGTGTAGTGGCTTGATAAAGTTATGTGTGTTATTATTTAGGCTGATAAGGTTTTGAGATTGAAGAGATATTTTTAAGTAATATTTGTACTGAAATAATAAATTACTTTAAATAATTTCCACTGATATTAGCTGGAATTTGATAAGCAAATATATATATTTTTGGATTCTAACCAAGTACTATTCATCATCTTTAGAAATAAAAAAAAAAAGGAGTTTTGGATGATTTAAGAGGAGTGGTGCTAATAAGTAATTATATAACAGTGCATGGAAATGTCTGGTAGAGATATTTTTTAAAGATAAGGCGAGGCTTATGTTCGGTAAGAGGACTTTTAATTGATGCAGTGAGCGAGAGGTTATAGAATAATACCATTCTGGAAATCCCTATAACAGGAATTATTATTACAAATATGATGGAGGAAAGCGATAAATTTTTGGCAAAAGTAGTTGTAATGCGATCAAAATAAGAGTAATGGAAATATGGATAGTGAATGTAAAGCAAAGTAAGCATGTATAGCTTAGAGAAATTATCTAAAAAGGAGGAAGTTTTTGGCGGAGATCTAGCAAATAGATTGCCTGCACATAGCTAATATTTGCTAATTATCTATGTGTAAATCGCATCCCAGATTTCCAAGAAATAATAAGTTATCAAACCCAGCCCGCACATAGTGCTTTATATAAGAACAGATCCAATGCGAGCAAGGAAGAAGCGAAGAGTGTAGAATATTGGATATGTTTAATAGTTAAGAGCAGCGTAGTTATATAATGAAGATTTGTTAGATAGTTAAGATTAGCTATGGAGAGTACCTGATTTGGGAGCGGCGGGTGAGTCGAGAATCATTCGATTAAAAACAGGAAGAGTACTTAATTTCCAAAAATTTAGTGCAGCGAATAGGGTCGCATACTAAAAAAGAATAACCTCTAGAAATATTCAGGAGCGAGTGGGCCAACCACAGTGGAGAGAATATAAGGGCTATTCATTAAAAAAGGAGTAAATGCAATTTTATACGCCGAGAGAATAAGTGCGAGAAAAAGGGCGCAAAGTTTAGCGAAATTTTATACGCAGAAAAAAGCGAGGGAAATGGCGGTAAATAAATTGAGTCAAAGAAGCAAACAAATAGGAGGAAGCGAAAAAATCAAATTTAATTTAATTTATGTGAATAAAATAGACTCGAATCTATTAGACAACAGACTCCATTTCCCGTACTATACTTTCCTATAACTAAGTTCTCAAACGTCTCATACTACTCAACAGCTATACCTTTCTCCTTCCCTTGTGTATATTTACACACTCGTACCCTTTCAGCTTCACAATTTACTCCATACCCCCAACTCAGAAAATATCCTTAGCTTTATATTTTTATACTCCTGTCCCCCCATCTACATTTCCCACACACACACAATCACTCTCTATCCTTACTCGCGCTTACTCGAATTTCTTTATTTATCTGGTTCACACGCTTAGTCCTCTCCTCCGATTAAACCTGGTAGTATTATACTGCTACCGAAATTACCCTTTATACCCCCCTCCCCACTAGCAACCCATCTTATTTATGAGCCTATACTTTTTCTTTTATATCCAAACGCACCATACTAATCCGATTTCTGCTAATTAAAGCTAGTTTTGTTGTTTACTGTTTTTTTCATTATTCTTTGAGAGAGCACCACCACGCTCTACACTGTCGCTCCCTTCGTTTATATTACTGCCAATAAAAATCTTCCTCAAAACTTTCTGGGAAAATACCCTCATAATACCTCTCTGCCTTTTATTTATATCATTGCCTTTACGTGTTTTAATTTCAACTTCGCTCAAGATAAAAGTGCTTTTAAACGTAAAAAAGTATACTACATAAGATATATTCGTTTATCTTGATACTCTCCTGCTCTTTATCGTTTGTGTTATGGTAATAACCCCCTTTACTTTCTATTTATGTCACGTTTTTTATACTCTAAAAACTCCTTATTTAACTAGATATTAGCCTCATTTTTTTCGCCTTTTAATTAAATACTCTTTTTACCACAAGGATATTATTTATTTTAGTTTATTTCTTTAAGCCTCTGAGACTACTTTTTTATCCTAACTCATCATTTTTCTACATTTTGACTCTTTTTTTATTTATTATAGAATTTTTCGCGATTCTCAAATTTGATATTCAAAATACACTTGGTCGATACTAAAAAAATAATAATTTGCCCCATCAATATTGTAACTACATAATTACTTCATCGTTTTTTTCTTGCATCAATTATAACCCCAAATTAGCATTTCCATTGTAACCTTTTTCTTATTTCATTAAAATCAAAGATAACAAAAGTTTTATATATTTTTATTCCAGCAAGAAATCTAGTACCAATCCTAGGTACACTTATATTTATGCCATACCTAGTTTAAAATATTCACTTCAAAATTCAAACCTATACTACCATGCAGCACTCGTACAAAAAAATTGTAAAATACAACGATCCCTTAAAGCAAAGCTCGGGAAAACTCGCTTCTCCTGGTTTAGAATTAAAGCAAAAGTTCCTCAACTCCCTAGTCATAGGAAACTTTTATTATCGTGGAATAAAATATTCTGGTGCTTTCACTGGAAGACACGCTATTGTATGCCAATTTTTTATATTCCTCTTCCTTTTCTTTGGGTTTTCCTATCTCTAATTTATTATTTTCTCGATCTATAATTTTATTTTTATTAATTAAATTTCTCTGTAATAGGATACAATCACTGAGTCTTTTGGATTACCTGACAGACAACTGAGTTTACAAGTTGCTAAAAAACTCGACAAATATAATATATACCAAGCAATAAATAACGATCAATACCCTGAAAATAACAGCTTAATCGACTCCAGTGAAGTTATTTACATTCTAACAAAAGAAGCTTTCTCTTGCCTACTACCCGACTCAAGCGTGCTATTAAACAACAATAAGATTATAAAATCTTCTATTTCTCCACAAACTCGCCCTCAAAATAACCCACACACTTCTAATAATGCCCGCGAAATAAATATAAGCTCCCCAAAAGCTGTCATTAAATTTCCCGCCCAAACTTCCACGCCTTTAGTAAAAATAGGCGATAAATCTCTTCCCAAATTTAGCGAAAAGCATACTAATGCCAGCAAAGACTTATCGATCCCACCAACGCCTTCCAAAAATAAAATTCCCCACAATACAGCTCGTCCATCAACTTCATCAATACCAAAAGAAATTATTTCCTCACCAGCTCTATCTGATAACTGGTTATCTAAAAGCAATTCCCAAAAAACTCACCTCTCCTATAATAGTTCTTCTAATTCATCTGATAAATCTCCTAGAATCAAATCTGTTGCTGACCCCGATTTAACTCTAAAATTAAACTTGGACTTTGAAAGGAAACTCTCTATTGATATCGACAAACTCATCAATGACCCACGACGAGGAAGCAGATCTAGCCCAAACTCGCCAATAACACAAAACAACAAATCAAACATCAGTAATACTAACATTTACTCTACAGATAAGTCCACACGCAGAGAATCCCCTAAATGTATTATCAACTTTTCTAATGCCTCAAATACAACCAACTTCTTTTTAAACTCTGATTTTTCAGCTGCTACAAATAACCAAGATCTGTTTTCAAATATTGATATCTCCACAACTTCAAACAGCCAAGATTTGTTTTCAAACTTTGAACTTTCTTCAAATTCACAAAAGCCTGAATTACCTTCAAAAACTGCATATACTCTAAACTCTGATTTTCAAAGAATATCAGATTCTACAGTAATTGACGCAAACAATTCAGCTTACTCATCAAACGATTTATATTCGAACCTACCTTTAACCAATTCGAATAGTTACAATCAAACAATCAACAACTCTCAAAGCACAAGGCATCAACCAAATGATATTAATAACAACAGAACTGACAATCACATGTCTTTAAGCGATAGAGATTCCGTCAGACTATCCATAGCTGAAAATATATTGCAACAGCCATCTTTTAACAATGCCAACCATAAAATTGATTCAGACAACGAATCCCTTGATAGCTTAAGCTCAAAAGATAGCTCTAAGAATAAAGCTTCCTCAAGCGAAAATAACAAAACGTCCCATGACCCATCAGCTCAGAGGCACCGCAAAAAGAGAGAGTCTGAAATTCTCTCTATCTTCTCTTTTGATAATGTCAAATTATTCAATTCTAATCCGTTTAAAAACATTACTCAGTCTATGGGCAAAAATAAACAACACAAAAAATCCAACTCTGTCTCTTCCCGCTCCTCATCCCTAAATAGTAATGACAATAATATCCCGCGCGACTTTAAAGAACCTCCCGCAATACCAAAAAAACAGAGCTTTTCCTCGTTCTTAAACAAATCAAATACTTCGAAAAACACTGCTGTCGAAAAAGACAAAACTCATACCTCTAAAAAAAGCTCTTCCGCTAAAAATTCATTCTCTAACCTCAAGAAAAATTTTATTGGAAAAGACCCTTTCTTTTTTTCTCAACAAAACAAAGTACCTACTAAGCTTCAAAAATACTCCAAGTCCGCTATCAACTTGAACAACTCTGACCAGAGCACTAGTATTTCAAAAAAATCTATTGAGATAAGCCCGAACATCAGTTTATCAGCAGTTAAGCGCCCATCTCTTTGGGCTTATTCGGTTCCACAGGAAGTAGTTTCAAGTTTAACCCCGGAGCAAATTGGCTGGCAAGAGTCTATATACGAAACTATTGGTACTGAGTCAGATTATGTACACGATTTGAAGCTAATTGACCAAATATATATCAACCCTTTGAAATCAAGCAATATTATACCTCAAAACAGATTTGACTCATTTACGGCTAAACTGTTCTTAAACTACAAACAATTAATCGAAATCAATTCTAGATTGCTCGAAGAGCTTGAAGCTAGGCAGAGCCTATCACCTAATGGTATAATTTCTGGAGTTGGTGATATATTTTATAACTGGTCAAAGAATCTTGATCCCTTTATTTACTATAGCTCAAACGTCCAATTTTCTCAAGTCATACTTGAAGCTGAAATGCATGAAAACGAAAAATTCTCAAACTTTGTCTACTCAACTGAATCAAATGTCCTAGCAAG
Source organism: Smittium culicis (assembly GCA_001970855.1). NCBI lineage: Eukaryota > Fungi > Kickxellomycota > Harpellomycetes > Harpellales > Legeriomycetaceae > Smittium > Smittium culicis. Next base: position 5,075 of record LSSN01003556.1, on the reverse strand, counting down.
GAAACTTCCTATCCAAAGCTTCATTGGAAGACCAACCGCTAAATTGGCTAGATACCCGATGCTACTATCCTCCATCCTTAAACGCACTCCCAAAGTCGGCTTTGAAGACGAGATTTCAAACCTTGAACATGTCATTGAAGTTGTAAAGTCTGCCCTTGAATACATCAATGATGTTAATTCCTCACAATCCGATAAGCTACGAATGATGCGTCTATCAACACAAATAAGAACTACCGCTGAGGAAGCCGAAATTCTAGATATCCAGAACGAAAATAGAAGACTTCTGCTTGAAGACGATTTTTACAGAAATGACGGCAGTATCCTACACGCTTTTCTCTTTGATAACTGCTTCATTTTAGCTAATAAAAAAAAGGTTAGTTATGCCAAGGGTGTCTTTGAATACATTGTCCAAAAGGGACCTCTCCCATTAATGCTTTTGAATGTTAGCCCTCTTTCGTCTAACACAAATGAGCTTGTTCACCCTTTAGCCCCTAAAAAGACGCCATTTAGTCGCTTACCTACAATTATTAATAAACAATCTTCCCAACAAAGCTCGCAAACAAACTCCCAGTTCTATACACATCACTACTCATCGTCATCATCAAGCTTTGCTGCAGTTCCAAACTCCAATGGCCCAGCACCATCAAATACATTAACGTCTGTCAATAGCTCAAATAACATTCAAAATAACCAAAACCAAAACCAAAAAAGTGGTAGCTATTTTAGCAGCTCTCCAGCCCTAGCAAGCAAAAAGTCGAATAGCGCGTTTTCTGCATCCAACTTTTCAGCCCTGTCAACTGCCCCCGTTTCAACTGTCCTTAAACCTGGAAACGTTGAAGCTATGTCAAGCTGTGTTCCATTAACTTTTGGCATGATCAGCAAACTTGGGTGGGAAGTCACCCTTTGGGCAATTAGCGTTTCCGTTCGAAATTCTTGGGTAGATAGAGTCAACGAGCAAGTTCAAATCCTCAATAATTTGACCTCTTCTAAACTATCATACAACCTCGTCGCTCACAAGTCTAATTTACATTTAGAAGCCACGTGTATGTCTGAATATAAGTCCCACTCAGGCGAGACTATCAAACTCGTCGGTGCAATTGACGGTATTTTCCTAATCAAATCTTCTTCAATGGACCGCGCAACCAAAGTTTGCAATTTGAACAATATAGTTAACTTGGCCATCCTCGAAAACTTCAACATGGTCATTGTCCAGTATGAAAAAACTGTCGTTGTTATTCCATTAAACGAGCTTGAGAATTTAACAAACCTGAACTTGCAAAACCGCGGTACAAAGCTAGCATCTTCAGTGTCATATTTTAACGTTGGCATCTTCCATAACGAACCGTTGCTTGTTTTGATGAAATTCAGAAACAACCGATCTTACTATAAATGCTTAATGCCTATAATGGCATCAACAAACTCTTCGCTATCTTCGAATTCGATGCTCGTTTACCAAAATTATCCATTCGCACTCAATGTAATCCACGAATTTTGCATACCTGGACAATCAACACGCGTTTTCTTCTTCAAGCGTAAACTATGTATTGCTAACGGTAACTGCTTCGATGTAGTTGATTTAGTAAATAAAATCATCACCCAATCGCTGCCGAGCACCGATGTCTGTTTAGCGGATGGATTGAGTGTTACCAGCGGAAATAGGACTAATTCCAGTTCCAGCGCCCCTGGCATCAAATCACTTGCAATGGCAATATACCGAGTCAACAAGTTATTCTTGCTGTGCTTTGAAGACTACGCATTATATATTGATAGAATGGGCCAGTTAACACAGCCCAATTTAGTTATTAATTTCCTTGTAAAACCAATAAGCTTTAAATTCGTATTTCCAAATTATCTCGTTATTGTCGGAAAACTGTTTATTGAAATTCGATATGTTGACTCTGGAAACTTGTTTTTGATTTTACGAATCCCTGGTGCTCATATTCTTGATGATAACCAGCTCTTACTGTCGTCAAGCTCTAAGCAAAAGCTAAATACTGGAAATACTAGGTTGGAGGTTTCTGGTGCCAATTCTAGCAAAAAGTCTGTCTTTTTATCAATTCAATCAAAATACCTCCCCCAAGCTTTGCTTCAGCTATCTACTGACGATGATTCTGTAATAAACCCTGAAACTGAACATATCGACAACCCTTATAGATCCAAATCTGTTTATGATGTTAATGAAAAAGAGGGGTCAGCGGTTTCTCGGATAAAGTACAGGTTCGATGCCGAAAGCTTACAAACCGTAAGTGAAGCCAGCGATCTGATAGCTATTGGGCAAGAAAACGATTTTTCCAACGTTTCGGCCAGCGATCAAAGCTTGTTCAAGTATACAACTCCTCTTACTAATTCAGTATCGCTATCCCCTCAAAAATCCAAATTCCCCGGGTTTGCGTCCAGCCAGCATAGTCAAAAAAACTATACAAACAACTATATAATGGAAGATGTACCAAGCCCACATAAATCGGGTACACGGCACAGCTCGAGTGGCACGAACTTACGTGCATCTGCTGATTACGAAAGCAATAATAGATTTCAACAATCACGCCAATCTTCACAGTCCGCGTTTATTACTCGACACAAATCGTCACTAAACAATCTTAGCGCTTCAGGAAGCAATGCATCTGGCAGCTCGCACTTTTTTTCAAGCTTCTTATCTGGAAGTAACAACAGCAACCGGAACAGCTCGCTGTTTAATATTGGAAGCAGTTCAAATGGCAGTCAGACTAACTATAATCATGAACATTACTGTATTGTCGAGCTTGTTTTGCCATAATCTAATCTTGAATATTACACGCTCTGTTTTTTTTATTTTTTTTTTGGAAAAAAAAGTCTAGTATATTATATTATTTACATCCGGAAAAACCTGAATAATAATTTGGAATGCCTCAGTTCATCTTTTTTGCTCTTTTACTAACATCAACTTTATAAGAAATCTGTTTTTAAAAAAATACGAATCTCATTTTTATTGTCTGCTCGTAGATTTCATCTATAAGAAAATATCACGTTAATTATAAACCCTAGCAGTCTGCATTTTCCTACATTCACCCCCCCCCCCCAAAAAAAATCAACATATTTTTAATCATTACTATTATAACTACTACTATTATTATACTTTTAATTTTTTTTCTAGACCCTTTTTATCATGTTAAAATAAAATTATAGAAAATTCTTTTTTTAATTGTATTATAAAACCAAACCAATTATTATTCGATCTACTCAACAGTTGTGGAAAGAAAAGCTTCAATAAAAATCCTTGAAAATTAAATTTTAGAAATATAAGCGCTTTGTTAAAACTGTGTAAACCTGGGTCAATAAAAAACCAGAATTACAGAATTAAAGTTATAGATTGATTTTAATCTTAGTAGAAATTAAACCTTTCATATACATAAATGCTAATATTTTATTCATAAAACTGTTCAAATTTTTTTTAACCCAATTTTAATGAGCTTTTATAAAGTGGAAAATTAAAAAGGCAATTACGGTAAAACCTCTGAGTAAGCAACAAGAATTTTTACCCCATTTTGGTCCAAATACCCTCTCAGATAGCAATTTTCCATTAGACTTTTTTTTACCATAAAGATAGCTAGAAAGAAACTACAATAAATCCTCTGAGTTAGTAACACCTTAAGAAAGCAACTTTATGAGTATTAAAATTGAAAAATATTGATTTATTGCTTGAAATATACACCATTTTTATTAAAAGCTATTTTATAGGCTAATTAGAATAAATTAATAATATTTATCTAATCTTATTTGTCAATTGGCTATTTATATTGCAAATAATCTGGCCTATTGTCAATTGTACTCTAAGAAGGTAATTCGCGGTTCAGCTGCAAAATGGCTGTAAATTGATCCAAAATATAATTTCCAAGATAGTAACTAAAACATGCACTTGACGAATTAAGTATAACTTTTTATTTTTGAAAAAATTAATCCAATTAAATTATTATGTTAAGAATTCTAGATTTTAGCTAATTCTTTTTGTTAATTAGTAGCTGGTTCCTTACTAGCTATTTTTAAAATTAAAAAACCTCTAAAACGGTAAATTTCTATCTGAGAGGGTATTTGATCCAAAATAGGGTAAAAATTCCTGTTGTATACTCGGAGGTTTATTGTAATTCAGTACTTCAATAAGTTAATATTTTGGTCACAAAAGTCACATCTGTTACTGTTAAATGCTATTGTTCCGAAAAATATTATTTGATTTTGAATACCTTTGATTGACTTTTTTTTTTGCGGTGAAATTATTGATAATGCCCTTTGATTGGCTATTAGCACATTTATTTTGTAATTTTGCATGTTTGTGATAATTGTAAGATTTATTTATAGAAAAGCAGAAGACTATGCAGTTTTAATTTCTGTACCAAAGATTATTTACTATTCATCCAAAAAGAATTTTCGATATTTGTTTTTGTATAGATGAAAACTAGGCTAGAAAAAATTAGCTATTACCATAAAGGCATAATTATAAACTCTCACGCTTAGAATGAAAATTCGAGCTGGTGCCAATGAAAAAGGAACCTATTGATATTAGAATTAGGCCAATAGATCATTATAAATAGCCTATATGGGAGTTTCTGAACTGAGAGAGCACTTTGTTACCTTTTTTTTTTTTTTTTTATTTTTAATCACGGAATTTTATTGGTACGATAACAATAATAGAAAATACGCGGTAAATAAACTAAAAAAATAGAAATTCGGTGCAAGGCATAAAAAAACTAATATTCTAATACTAATAAATTCCTCTGCCGGTCTACCGGCTGCGTACCTAAAGGGAAATGGGATCAATCTACCATCCGAAAGATCCACCCAGGCATTGCTTCAAGTAGGCTGGATGACTGAAGTTACAAGCAGTCATGGAATTAAGCTCGTTCCAACAAAATTGAATTCGTTGAGATCATTGAGCTCCTAGTCAGAGCCTACATCTAACAGGATTAATAAAAAATAGGCTCCTACCCAAACGTGGGAATGATCGACCTGGCTCTCCTACAATAAGCTGCTAAACGGCTGAGTTCCGTAATGCTGTCGAACGCTGGACTTGTGCACAGATAATGTCTCAGACTGTGCTAAACGAA
>LSSN01003555.1:0-21422 GCA_001970855.1 Smittium culicis | reverse complement strand
TATTGTAGTCCCCCAGCAGTATGTGTTTTTTAAATTTTTTATCGAAATTTTTATAGTTGCCCAAAAGCTCGGAAATCGCTCGCTTTTTGCGAATTCCAGCGTTTGGGAAGTGCACATTTGTGACCAAAAGCGTGAATTTATCACCATTTTTGGTGCGCCCGGAGACTATCCCAGATAGCCAAGTAGGCGCTGCTTTAAATTCGCTAATTTCTAGTCCAATGTTATTTTTTACAGCCAGCAGTAGACCGGTGCCACCTTTGGCGTGATCGGCTTTGGCTTCTATACATGTGTATCCTGGTATACGGCAGCGGTAAGTTTTTTTAGTTAAAAAAGTTTCCTGGAGTGCCAGGATATCGGGCTTAGCACTATCCGACTTTGAAAAATTCAGATAGTGCTCCAGTTCGTCTTTTATACTCTTTATGCCTCGTATATTGTAGGTCATAACCGTCAGAGTGTTGTTTTTTAAGCAATTAATTTTTTGATTTTTTTGGCCACTTAAATTGGCGGATCGAAATTTTTGTTTTTTTTCGCGCCTAATTTTTGCGCCCAGAGCTTTTTCAATTGATTTTATTTCATTTTCTGTGAAGTTAATTTTTTGACCGTTAGTAGAGTGGATTTCGTGCCTCCACTGGCTATTGCGTTGTCTTAGTTTTTTTACTGTAAACTGATGGTGTTTTAGAGTGCTATTGAGCTCTATGTACTTTTTTACAGTATCTTTTTTGAGTTCTTGGACCTTGAGAACCAAGAATTTATTGACATTTATTCGGAATTTTTTAAAAGTTTTTCACATTTTATAATTTTTTTAGAGATTTTTTGCTTCATATTATGTGTTGAAGATTTTATGATCATCATCAGTACTCTATATCAGAGATTTACTGATGTTCGGCGTCAGATACAGGATCTATAACAGCTTTATTGCTTCCTGGAGGAGCCTTGTATACATTTGTTACATATTCATTAAATACTATTTCTGATATCTACCCCATTATGGCTTTCGCTGCCATCAATGCGTGCTCTGATGGAGGGCTATAACCATTAGAGTCGTTTTTAGGGCTAGAATTTGGTGATATAAACTCTTTTTTGATCTCCATTGGGGAGCTCATATCACTGTCTACCGAGATATTGGAGAAATCATCACTATTAATAGTGGATTTTGCTGTTCTTTTGATTATAGGTTGATGATTGTCATCACCACTGCCGTCAGACCCGGTATCGTTGATGATTTTTGACTTCTCAACCGGCTTTGTGCTGGGCTGAGCTTCTGCAATCACTGATTTAGAATCATCAGTTTGGGGAGCGGCTGATACCGGTGGTGCTTCAGCGTTGGAGCTGTTAAAGCTGAATTTTAGCTTCTGCATGTTCTCGCGTGCATTTTTTTTATAAGATTTTTCTTGATTTTATGGCACTCGGATTTCCAGTGCCCGGCCTCCTTGCAGTAGCTGCATGCCTCCTTACAGCCCTTATAAAAAATTTTTATTTTACCATTTTCATGGTCGAGGAAGCTTGGGAAGTCGACCTCCATGTTATTTTTTTTTACAAGTACTTTTATCCCATATGGGAGGTACTGGTTGTTGTCGAATCGGCGCCAAGCGCTGATATCCTTGATTTCGCACCAAGGCCCGAGCTCTTTTAGAATTAGCTTGGCCATTGGTTCGATTCCTACATCCCTGAAGTTAGGGATGTTAACTACAGTGATATCCTGTTCGATTTTCACTGTCTAGTATAGGTCTATTGGCTTGTCGTTATAGACAAGCTTCGTAGACATTAGATTGTTTGCTTCTTTTATGCTATTTAAAATCATGTATGTGGTGCCGGCGCGATGGTCGTCTTGTCTAATGTATGATACTTCTTTAAGCGCACTGAATATGACCTCAATGGCGTCGATGTAGTTCCCTTTGAATTGGGCCCATGAGCAGCCGACTTTCATGTCGGAGCCACCAGTGCAGAACTTCTCAAGGCAGGTCATTTCACCTCCAAAAAGCATATGCTTGATGGAAACCTCCTTATACGGGCTCATATTTGTCATATTTCCTTTTTTTCCTGCGAGGATTTTTTTAGTTGATCTTTTTTGCATTTTTTTGTTGTTTAATTGTGATTTGGGATCATATTTTAGCCTATGTTGGTTATTAACTCTAGTATAATCAGCAGAATAGCTGTTTTGTACCTCATTTATGAGGCAATGAGGGTCATTCCCCTTCACAACGTCGCTAAGTAAGGTTCTAGCATGTTTTACGGGCTTTCTAATGACCATTGTTAATATAATTGGTGTTTTTTTTATGCTTTTATTTATTTTTTTAGTTTTTTTTGTGTAGGCTTTTTTTTTTTGTGTCGCAAATTAGTCGAACTAATCAAATTCGTTAAATTCGGCGATTTGCGCACTTTTTTACTCTCGATTTGACTAATTAAAACCGTGCACCAAACTTGGGCACTTACAATTTAATTGCAATATTTAAACTTTGTCTTCAGAGACCAAACTTGTACCAAAATGTAGCTCTTGGCAAGGTCAACAAAGTTGGATTTATAAATTAAAGTCGATAGACTACGTGTTCGATGGTTATAGTCAATTTTATTTATTAAGGGCGTAAAAAAAAGTGAATAGTAGATAACAAATAAAATTTTATAGTTTCTCTAATCCTATTGGCTATCCTAATAAAATTTTTTTAAGCGACAGAGAGATAGAACTATATTACTTTGATTAGCTTTGCAATTTTCCAATGAAATTTTGACTATTTTTGCAATTAACCCTTTTTTATTTAATAAGTAGTTATTTATTTCTCTTTAATTTTTTCAATTTTTGCCTCTATGTAAATCCCTAAAAATAAACGGATTCAAAATATTATGATATTCAAATATGCTGTAAATAATTACAAAAAATATGCATGAAATTATTTTACATACCCTTTGGACTAAATTAAATAAATCGCTTTTTATTTGTGATTTATTGCGTCTCATCGAGTGTGAATATTATCCTAAACATTTTTTAGTTCCTTTTCTACTCTACTAGAATATATTCAGTAAATAAATATATCATTATAGATTGCAATAATTTAAAGAAAATGACGCATTTAAATAATAATCAGTCATATTGTTAAGCTCTAAAAAAAATAAAATTTAATCGTTATATTTAGCTATAAAAAAAATAAAATTTAATCGTTATATTTAGCTATAAAAAAAATAAAATTTAATCGCTATATTAAGCTCTATAAAAAAATTTTTTTATTCATTTTATTAAGCTCTAAATAATAAATAAATATTATACTTGAAAAATTTTATTTTATTTTATTGTAAATAGTCAATAAAATATTTTAAATTGTTGTACAATTTATTAAAATCTTCATCATTTAGTTTGTATGAATTGTGAGTAAGGTGATAAATTACAATTTTACGTAGGCTGATGCGCATCAAGTTAAAGCTATAGATCATACGATGTGCGTCAATTAGCTGAATTTTTGGATAGTCAATTCCTTCAGAGACGATTCGATTAATAACTTCATCATAATCCTTGTCATTAAACTCTTTTCTTGCTAAAGAAACGTTATTATATACAGGCTTCATAGCTTTCAATGCCTTCATAGAATTTTCTTTGCTTTGATTGCGCTTATAATCATATAATGAATCTCTAAGATTTTCAAGTTCACCCATATCACGACGGAATTCTACTATAAGTTTATTAGCTATTTTGATCATTCTATTATAGAGTCTTTGATTTATATCTCTTTTCACATTTTGAGATTTGAAAATTTCGCCATTTTCTGCCGAGCTCCCAGAAAACAAGAGAAGGCTTATAGAAATAATCAAAAGTAAAAAGTTGCTTTTAATAAACATTTTTCGATCTCCCTTTTGCTAGCTTTAAACAGAATAATTCAAAATCTAATAATTCGGAATATAAAATAAAACGATATTCGTTATTCTACTAATATGTTATTAAAAAATTAAAAAAACATCAGGGAATTATCAAATATTTATACCTTTTTAACCTCAACCTCAACCTCCTTCATATAAACCAAACCTTTATTTAAGCTTTAAACCACAATTATCACATTCTATAATAATTATTTAAATACGTTTCTATATAATATAAATCTATTGGTATTATCTTGAATATTTACCAATACTTTATAAATATATAATACTACTCCAAACTTTCATGTAAAAATTTGATCTGCTGCTCTTACCGAATATTCATTTCTTATATACTCAGAATCTTCAGAATGCAAATAAAAAACAAACAGATATGCAAGTACGAACATTTGTTAACCCTTACACGGGCGGTAGACTATATTTGACTCACTATATGTAGCCAACTACGCTAGGTTAAATTATTTTAATTCCAAGACCTTAATAATTATTGATTTTTTGTATCATGCAGCAAATAATAAATATACTTATAAATCATTAAGAATTAATAAATTGATTTTTTCAAAAAGTGTTGTACGCTAAAGGGTTAAAACGTTGGCGGATAATAACTCGAAACTATCAAATATAAATTTATTTAATTTTTGATTAACACAAATATTCTTTCCTTTAATATGTTAGTTTTCACTTTAAAGCAATAAGATCTGTGCATTTTATTTATAAAATAATATTTTTAAAAATACAATAAAACCATTACTCCAATACAATCGCCAATATAATCAATACTCATATATAATCATCAATATAATAATTTTTCATACCTCTAAGATTATTTATATCGACTCCTTACAGCAAAAAAAGGCTTACTTAAATTTAATACATATGTATTTAAAATTAGTAAAAACATTAAATTCTGGAATCAAAAAAATTGATTCTTGGAAAAGCCTTTAACTTGAACATTTTTTTAAAGTCGGAGTATTGATAAACATAATGCATATTCCGCACAAATAGATGCTGTTGCTACAAAATAATAAATTGGATCTGTTAGTGTTAAAGTTTATATCAGTATTGGAAGAGGTAAATAGCGAGTTTTTATTTGGTTATTATACAAGATATACACAATCTTTTTTTATTTCTAGTTTAAGTGTATTATGTTTTATAAACTGCGCCTCAATAGACTTTAAGAGTGTTTTGTTCATTCTGAATCATCTAGAATTCTAGAAAGAAACGGATAATACTTTGGCCCCTTGAAAAATTCGATTTTGAATCCTTGCAGTTGCGAATAAGTAAAAGATAATCATTTTTTATACTGTTACTATGTAATCATTTTTATTCGTTCAATAGCAGAGTGCATGAAGAATAGTATTTATGAGAGATTCTGAACGAAGAAAGCACTTTGTTGCAGCTTAAAACTATTTGTACGTAAATGCTAAATTTTAAATAGTTATTGGCTAAACACTAAGGCGTTTTTATTTTTCAACTTATTTTATTTTAAAAGTATTATTTTTAGCAAACAATTATAATTTTTCTTTATTGGATAAACGCAAATTATAAAATTTTATACTCCGTAACTCAATATGTCTAAAAGTGCTCTCTCCATAAAGAACTCCCGATAGAGCAGATTCTGAAAGAAGAGAGAAAATTGTTGTAGTTGAATTTCATTGAACTGAATACCATTAGTTATTAATATTATTTTGGAAATTAAAAGGCTTTTCATTTTTTTTCCATTTAATCATTTCATTTAGAAATTTTTACTTTCTAAAAAAAATTATTAATTTTATTCATGTGCTATTACAGGGTTTTGCTTTCGAATTTCTAAAAATTTAGATCAATTTTAGATATCACCAAAGTAATTTCTAAAAAAAAAATTTCGTGACGCGGTGGAATTATTATTATTTTTGAATTACACAAGTAAATCCCAAAGCTGATTCTAAATGCTTCAATCAATTTTCTACAAGTATTAAAGTGTGATGTCTTGTATTATATATTTTATTAAATTGTCGGATATCTGTTATTATAAAAAAAAAAAAAGCAAACGGAAAAATTCATAAATCTAAGCATTGCAAAAAGAAAAGGTTACCTACAAACAGTGTCTTCCAAAAAAATGGAAAATCATAAAATATTTACTTAGCAAAACGAAACAAAATTAGCTTAGATGTTTTTAAATTTTTGTTTAAAGTAAAAAAAAAAGATTAAAAAACAAAAAAAATAATAAAAAGAAAAAAAAGAAAAAAAGAGAAAAAGAGAAAAAGAGAAAAAAATCATGATATAAAAAGTCAAAAAAAAAACAGAGAATAAAAAGGGCCCCGAATTTCCTGAGAAGAAAATGATACAGTAGTTTTTTTTTTCCGCAAATAATTAAAAGATCCTTAAGCAATATTTTTACTATTTATTCTATTTAATCATGATGTTTTTAAATAAATCGGTTCCAAAACTAAGTTTAGCTATTATTGTTAAAATTAATCGAGCTCTTTAGACCTAAGATTAATTTATATTTTACGAGGAGAGGAGACATATTAAGTGTTACTATCTTATTGGATAATACTAAACCGAAAATTACAAACCAATAAAAATAGAGTGAATAAATGAACTAATAAAATCTTTATAGTATATAATGAAAAGTACACGTTAGTTTTATCCTTATCATCTTTCGGCAAAGGTAAAGTGGGAGCAGTGGGCGGGACTTAATATGTCTCCTCTCCTCGTAAAATATAAATTAATCTTAGGTCTAAAGAGCTCGATTAATTTTAACATTATAATTCAGAGAGGAGACATATTAAATTACTTCAAATTTAAAATCGACTCAGTCAAGTTATTCGAAAAATTTTTTGTGATTCGATAGTATGTATCGAAGATGATATAATTCGACCAAAAAGTGAGTGAAACTATATTATCAGCCGATACCCTGACGCTTGCGGCTAAGTTAGCACATATTGCTCTACCTTTAGGTATTGGTGCTTCAAGGTCGCGGAGTATTAAATTAGATAACGAATGGAAGTATATTGTAATAATATCCACAGATAGTGACTTAGAGGTATCTTTGGCATACCTTATAAGACTATGAACTGACCAATTCCTATTGTTAATGTGGGGAGTTGGGCAGGGATTGAATGCTTCCTTTTCTTTGATGAATATGTACGCATTTACTGGGCATAGTATTATATCCGCATGAGGGTTAATCTGGCATGATTTTTCGACTGGGCGACCACCTCTTTTTTCTTTAGGGGCTACTATTACTAAGTTTAGCACTCCTTTTTCGATTTGACTACGTTGGTAGTCAATCCTATGGATGTCGCTCGCGCGTAGGAAACATGTTAATGATAATAGCCAGCAGAGTTTGGCTGTGATTTGCTTAACAGTGGGTGAAGAGTTTTGGACCCATTCTCGAAACAATTCTATTACTGGTGATTTATCAATCGTCGACCTGATGAATGGTTTAATAGAAGTATCATCCGATTCCTTGATAAATTCGGAAAACATTGGATGTGCGGCTAGCTCGGCTGAACTATCTGAAATTTGAAGGAGAGCCGATTTTTAGGCTTTAATTGAGCCAAATTTCAGCTTATCTACCGTGTATATTTCCGCCAGGTAGTTGATGACGAGGCGCAGAAATTGGCGTAGATATCTCGTTCGAGATTCTCCAGTCTAAAAAGCGCTGCTGGATAGAACTGTACCTGGATCTACGGCGGACACGTCGTTCGCTGGAAACGATAAAATCAATGGCATAAGTGCCGAGACCTTGCGTTTCGAAGAAACGCCGCTGATCTTCCAGGCCATCAAGCTCCAATTCTTGTTTTCCGAGAGCGGCGACTTTCCGCTTTTCGGATCTGGGACCACTGTTGTTGCTTGGAGAAGCAGTGGCCGTGAAATCAATAGCGCCATCAGTTCTGGGAACCAGATTGCGGATTTCCATATTAGAGTCACTAGTGTCATTATGACTCTCTCGTGGCGGACCTTCTGGATTACCTGTGATACCATGTTCCAAGGTGGGCAGCAGTACGGATTGTTGAACCTGGTCCATTTGTGGCTCATAGTGCAAGTTCAGCATCGAGAATGTCTCCTGCGATAGAGACCACTCGGTTGGCGATGTCAGTCTGCTGGGCGCGTCCGCTGGGTTTAATACGGATGGAACGTATGTTACCTGTGGACGAGTGTTGGTCCTGAGGCAGTGGGACCAAATCCTCTCTGTTAATTCCAGTAATTCTGGTGAGGTTGTGCCCCCAAATTTCTTGACATATGCGAGTGTGGTTGTGTTGTCTGAGTAGACCAACACTGATTTTCCCACTACACTCCTGAGCTTCAGTGCATACAGCACTGTCAACAGTTCTTTTGTGTTGATATGAAGTCTTGCTACCTTGGGGCTCCATATTCCAGAGTAAGAGTGGTGGCCCACTACTATTCCCCAAGCTGAGTCCCTGGAATCGATAAATATCTCCATTTCCGGCGTCTCGGAAAATAACGAGTGACCGTTCCATGACATTAGCTGACTCTTCCAGAAGGACAGGTTCTGGATTGCTAGTTTCGTCAAAGTTACTATCGATGTCCATGAATTCGATATTGACAGAGCTTGGTTTTTGAGCTCTAGTAGTCGTCGTAGCATCAGCCTTCCAGGAAGTAGAGCGACCGATATTGATTGAGCTTTCCTAATGAAGCTCGCCAAATTTCTCAGGGTCGTCTGACCAGCGTTCAGTAGTTTGCTGGCCTCTCGTCGCAGATCCCGGATCTTTCTGGATGGAACCTTGAGGGTCATTTCCCTTGAGTTGATTACCATTCTTTAATGGGTGATCAACTGATATGGCGTGGTCGACGACTTCTCTGGATTGACCTTGAATCCAATCTGCAAAAGCTTGGAATAGATTAAGCGCGTGTTTGTTTGGCACACGTCTTTGGATTCCCTCATGATTAGCAAATCGTCTAGATATGCAGAAACACAAATCCCTTTCGATCAGGCCCATTCCAGAACTGGGCGGAGGATCTTAGTGAAGACCAAAGGGCTTAGTGATAGCCCGAATGGCAGGGCGCGGAATTGGAAGCAGCGGTCATTCCAATGAAATCGGAGGTACTTTCTGCACTGCTTGTAGATCAAGATGTGCATGAACGCATCCTGGAGGTATAGTGACGTCATGTAATCCTTCGGACGGATCATTCTGTAGATGGATGCCAGCGTCTCCATCTTGAAGTTCTGTTGCTCCACATGATGGTTGAGCTTGCGGAGATCCAAGACTGGTCTGAGGCCTCCTGTCTTTTTCGGGATCGTGAATTCCCTTTCACGTAGGATTTGCTGTACCTGTTCGGTTAATACTTTGGTTTGGTCTTGGCTTGCGGGAGCTTGGGTTTCAGTTACTTGTTCCATCGTTTAATTTTTTTTGAAGGAAATAAAAAAATTTTTAAATATTCTTTAGTAAAGAAATTTAAATTTGAAATTCTTTATGCTGGTAGAGTAGCTTTGCAAAAGAAAAGATGATGAGGATAGCACTAACGTGTACTTTACATTATATATTATAGAAATTTTATTAGTTCATTTATTCACTCTATTTTTATTGGTTTGTAATTTTCGGTTTATTTTTATCCAATAAGATGGTAACACTTAATATGTCTCCTCTCCTCGTATAATATTACTTTATTTGTTTTAAATATAAATTATTAGCTAATTAAAGCTTATTTGTTAAAGTAAAACTTTAAAAAATTGTCAATGGTGTTAAGTAATAAAGATTATGGTAATTTTATTATTTATGTAGTATTAAAAAGTAATCGTATGAAAAATGTAAAAGCTATAGAAATAATGGAATTTATATAAAAATATCAAAAAGGTGAAAAGAACCAAGTTGGGAAATACCTTATGTTTACAGTAAATTAAATATTATATGATTTGTAAAATAAAAGTTCTGAAATGTATAAGTATATTTAACATATTTTAAAGAGGCTTTTTTAATTGTCGATTAATACACATTGTATTAAAAAATTGTTTAAATTGTTTAAACACAGTGTGTATTATGTGCGCTATTATTAAACAATTCTTTAAACGCATTTTAGATTTATAAAATGTTTTTTAAGACATTATCACTACAAAAGTTGATTATAATTGATTCAATCGATTTTATTCATGCTCCAAAGTTGGTTATAATCGACTAAAACAGTTTTCATATAGCCCCAAAAGTAATTCTAAGTCTCATTTTTGACTATCTAGCCATTTAACTTATCATAAAATTTTGAAAGCTGAATTAAATAAAGTCTTATTTTTGCACATTCTAAGCCTACCCCATTTTTTTAATAGAATAGAATTCAATTAATTATAACAATTGTAACACTATATTAATCGAATTTCTATTTCTTTGATATCTCTGATTTTTTTCTTTCAATTTTATGCATACGTAATTTAATACAACTATTTTAAATACCTTCTTATTATATTTACAGGTATACTTAACAAATAATGTAAATATAAAATCTAGCTTTGAATTTTTACAACTATCACCAACACGATCACCTCCATTGAATTGAGAAAGCAATATAAGTTCAAAAGCTTAATAGTGTAATAATATACTATCCAAAAAAAGAGCGAAATAAAGAGTTTTTATCCCGCTTTAGACTTATTAAAAATTGTTATTTATTACATTTTAATTTTGCAATAAAAAAATTGTAAATATTAATAAATATTTTAATGAATACAAAATTTTTAACTGTTAATTTTAAACTGTTTTTTATTATCTAAAAAAATGAAGATTCAAATTAAACTATCCGTTATTTAAAGAAAAAATTACGATAAATTAACTATCTACCTTCCAACACTCTTATAAAAGGTATTTTTTTATTCATTTAAGATTTATCCCTTTCACGGAAAAATTAGTACTTATGAATAAAAAATATATATCAAGTTAGATTCATTAGTAATAGAAAACTCATAGACATGTATAATTATTAGTTTATAGTTGAATAGCAGCAAATAATAAATTTACTTATAAATCATAAACGAATCATTAAATTGATTTTTTAAAAGAAAGTTTATTTGCTGCTATTCAACAAATGAACAGTATTTTTAAGTCCTCAGAATTATACAATATTTAAAAACACAGTTGGCTATATTTGATAGATCAAAAACGGTTTGCCGCCCGTGAAAGGTTAAGTAAAGCAATCAATTTGATTTTATTATAAATAAAATAAAATAATTTTTATTTAACCGAATTTAACTATTTAGCACTTTCATGGGTGTTAGACTTTTAAATTCAAAATATAGCCAACTGTGTTCTTTAATAGCATTCTAATTCTGAGAATCATTCAACTATTGGTATACAGCATAGTACCAGCCAATAACATCTTTCTTAAAACGTTAATTATAAATAAATTCATTCATTTAAAAAGAGTTGGACAGGAGAGAGTTTAAGTAGATAAATTAGCGAATAATAAACATACTAGAAAATCCATTGAGTCAATTAGAATCAATTTTGAAACTTGTAGAAAATTGATTGATTCATTTAGAATCGACTTTGGAATGTACTTGTGTAATTAAAAAAAAACATTCCGCTACGTCACGAAAAATTTTTTTTAGAAATTATTTTGCCGATATCTACAATTGATCGAAGCTTTTAGAAATTCGATTGCAAAACCCTGTAATAGGGGTCATTGTAAAGTTTATTTAATATAATTTAAATATAAAAGATACTAGATATCATAACCCAAGAACAGAAATTGCATCCATTTTATACTTTTTCTATTCTTGGTTTTTGAACGACGAGAAATAAAAAATAAAAATAATAAAGCCTAAAAGAATATTCAAGAATAAGTAAGTAATCAACATTGCTGCTAATTCGATGCTTACTAGTAAAATAATGGTTAACTATTAAACACAAGAACTTTTATTAATTTTCAAGATCTTTTTTCAAATTCAAAGATCTTTTAATTCCAAAAATTTTTACTTAATTTCCAAGATTTATTCATAAAATAAGCGTGAATTTCAAGACTTTTTTTAATTAAATCCAAGATGTTTTTCGCGTCGATTAATATGAATTATTTTATTGGTTTGTTATATTTTATTTTTATAAATTTTAATAAAATTCTTTTTAAATTTAATAATAGCAGTTGCTATATTATATATTTGACATTTTAATATCTATAACTGTCGAAGAGAACATTGTATGTCACAATGTTAAAAAAATACGGTTTAAAAATGAATATAATTTTTTTAAACCAAAGTGGAAATAAAAGAATATAAATCAAATCTAATTTTCATAGATAATTCATTTCGATTCAAATTTTTTTGGGATTTTTTTTCTTATACTTCAATTAACTATAATTTTTCCAATTACCTTTTTTTTTACTTTCCATTAAATCTGTTTTTTCCCTATTACAATATTTCGAATAATTGTACTTCATAAAATGTAAG
The DNA here is from genome assembly GCA_001970855.1 of Smittium culicis. NCBI lineage: Eukaryota > Fungi > Kickxellomycota > Harpellomycetes > Harpellales > Legeriomycetaceae > Smittium > Smittium culicis. Next base: position 9,187 of record LSSN01003555.1, on the reverse strand, counting down.
AAAATTAATATTTTGCAGTTACTCAATAATTATAAAACAATAATTATTTACACGCTTAATTTTTTAATGCTATAAAAAAAATTAATTGCTTTATATTTAGAAACTTTGTTCGAATGTTTATCTTTTATTATGTGAAATATAACCACGATAATGTCAATGCATTTGAATATTACTGGGTATGTGATCGATTATTTCACCATTGCCAATAACCCTTGTATGTGAGAATAGAACCCTCTGAAAAGTAATGATATCTTAATGGGAGATGAGAATTAATGTAATTAGAGCCCATTAAGAAAATCCCAAAACTACACAAGGATTTATTGCTTATTTTAGTTAATGATATGATGTTTAAGAGATTTTATCGCCTTTCATGATAAAAATTCTAGTATTAAGACTAAGTATTGTAATCAGTCTTCCCATATAATGAGAATCGGTATAATATCTCAAGGTCAATTTTGGGTTGACGGAGGTACGCGGCTAGGGCTCTATCAACTTTATTTGAGGTCACTATGGGGAAGCTGACTGGTTTTCAACCTTCGGGTTGATCTGTTCCTGCTCGCATCATGCAGTTGGTTTAACAGAAAGATCCCCTTATACAACATAAATAAAAGCACCCCAAAACTAAATATAGTTGACTAGGAGTTGGATCAGGATATGAGTAGACGTGATATGATCAACTCTGATGATTTCAGGTCTCCCGAGATCCGTCATTGCATATACTTGTTTCCTTTAGGCTACAGTATTCTTTGAGGGGACAGTATTCTGTACTTAGTTTTATACTAACGCTAAAAACATCGAAATCTATTTTAGAAATAGGTATAAAACTTTTTTAATATAAATAAAAAAATAAATATCCAGTGGCACATTTAATGTAGCTTCACTTTATTTTTTTCAATCATCAAATCCTGAACTTTCAACAGAATTTTTTTTTATCTGAGACAAGCTATTTATTATTAAGATATTTTTCTTTATATAAATTATGATTTTTTTTAATTGTATTAATAATTAATTTTTTTTTCCTTATATGTATATCCATATTATCTAGCATACTGTTTAAAGCGTTAAAATTTATGATAATTTTTTTTCTTTAAAGATATACGATAATGCCAATGCTTTTAAGAAATTTACGAAATCGCTATAAATATTTTTTATGAATTAATATCATATAATATAAGATATATTTTTTTGCAAATTGAAAGTTCACAAATAAAAGTATCTGATTAATGACTATTAAGCGCGTAAAATCGATTTCGAACTTGCCCTGATTTTTAAATTAGAGCCACTTAAAAATTTAATCAGCGTTAAAAACCTAATAAATTCATCTCTCATAATTAATCTCAATGATTTTATATTATTTCAAAATATTAAGCTATCATAGGAAAGATTAATGGTATATTACTTAAATATTCAATTAATGAATCTGAAGAGAATATATTTATGTAGTATAATTATTAATTTTTATATAGTTATCAATATATAATAAATGTTGAAGGTTTATAAAAACAAAAATAATATGTGAGAATCTTTTCACAAGAAAAAAAGCTAGCTGGATAATATTAATTAATTAATTTATGGAATTTATAGCTAGTAGCCTATTTTAGAGTAAATTTTATCTCATAGTTTATAATTTTTTTTACAATACTTTTAAAAGCAAAATTATAAATAGTAATTTTTTAAATTGAACTAATTTAAGTATTTAATCATATGATATTATGCTATAATACGGAGTATATCAATTTGAATCAAGTGAATTCTATATTATAGTATAATAATCCATAATTACTCATATTATAAATACGGTTTTAATTTAAATTAAAATAGCATTCAGTTCATTGCAATTTTTAATATTTATAAAATAGATTAAATTTAATACAAATTTATATTTTTAAACGTGAAATTTTTTTAAATAAATATAATTTTTCAATTAGACCGAAGACTATAATTCTTCAGTACGCTTTTCGTTCTACCGCGCTTTCTCTTGTTGCTGATAAGACTTATGTTAACAAAATTTGATTTTCCAGATATTAAAAAGAATGTATATATGTGAATACAATTTTTTTTTCTTTCAAAAAATTGAAACATGAGCAGTACGCACCCAAGTAACTATTAATAGATTTTTCAACTATGATGATATTATAATCCCTAAAAAACCGAGCCACGCTGTCTAAATTTTCAAATTTATCTTTTGTTATTATATTTGTGATTTTGGTCATCAGAATGGTTAATACGAATTTTAAATACTAAATGAAATTCTTTTCCAAGTTTTTCAGTCAAAAATATAATGTTTAATATGCTAATATCAATAGAAGATATCTCATTATAGCACATTTTCCCAAAATTAGGTTTGTAGAAATCCTCCGATTCTTTCAGTACCCTCTTGGATAAGGCTAAAAATTCCAGCAAAGATAATTTTTTCCATTATGTGTATTTATTCTTTATAGCTCTTTTAATCCTCTCAAGAGAACTGTTAGTTTAAGGTGAAAATATATCAAAGCTTTCATTCCAGTTTGAGTTTTTTTAAAAGTATAGTTGATTTATTTTTTTTATTACACTGTCAACTTTTGAAATAGCAGTCCACTTTTTATTAAAAAAGTATTTAGATATTTCAAACCATTCTTGTGTTGGCATCAATTGTATTTGTGAAATTTCAAATTTAATGTCGTTTTTATAGACACCTCCACCGGTATTAAGAATATCGTGAATTTTCTTTGAAGCATGATACCAGCAATTATTTCTTTTCATAATTTTTTTGAACAGACTATTAGCCTTTGTTATAGCTTCTGCAGAGTCAGCTATCAAAGTTTTTGCATTCCATTTTAATTCAAGTCCTTCTAATTCATTGAAGAGAGTCTCAAAAATCCACAAGTATGATTTAAAATTGTCACTCTGTGTTATGAATATTGATATTGCAACAAAATTTTGATCAATTTCAGCGAATTCAGATATTATTACTGGATAATCTCCAATAACTAACCTAAATATCGAATCAATGTGCAATTTTTCTGATTTCGAAAACAAAGATAATAGATTTTTAGATATCATATTACATCTGATAATACCGATATTAGAGCAATAATCTGCTATATATGGCTCATAAAATTCATGATTATATTACATAGATTTTCATAAATTTACAAAGATTTCAGTACTTTTCAAAAAAAAATTTCAGTGTTTTTATTCTGAAATTGTTTATAGTAGTATATAAAACTTTAAAATCCAAATCACTCCCATTAAATTCTAATTTTTTTTTAAATTGGTTTAGGTTTATACCCTAAGCGGTAGAATTTCAATATCTTGTCTTTCTTGGATTTTTTCTTTTCAACATAACAATCCTCAGAATGTTTATCTGTTATTAATGTTTCAATATCGCCATTTTCCTTATAAACAACCTTCAAATCTTCTTTGCAGCCATTTATTTTGAAATTAACACAGTATTATACTGTATAATCATTTTTGAGTCAATTTTTTAGTAAATAATACTCTTCATTTATCTATATCTCTTTCAAAAAATTTTTTTTTGTTCAGTTATCCTATTCTTTATATTATAAAACATGATTTAATATTTAATTGTGCTGTTTAATGACATAAAATCAGTTATATTAATTATAAACTCTTTTTATTTACTTTAAATAAAAATTTGGAAATTTATTATAACTCTTTTCATAAAAAGTATCTATCTGCGCTGATTTCTTGAATTCTTTTTGTTTTTTTGTCTTTTAAAATCCCAATTTACGCAAAATATTTTATTTTTATATGTTTAAGTATCAAAAATTTATGTTTTGAAGCCTAAGTATACTATTTATACTTTATTTTTTAATACACGACTGGCGCCCTTTGTATACTATAGCAACTGCTATTATTAAATTTAAAAATAATTTTATTAAAATTTATAAAAATAAAATATAACAAACCAATAAAATAATTCATATTAATCGACGCGAAAAACATCTTGGATTTAATTAAAAAAAGTCTTGAAATTCACGCTTATTTTATGAATAAATCTTGGAAATTAAGTAAAAATTTTTGGAATTAAAAGATCTTTGAATTTGAAAAAAGATCTTAAAAATCATTAAAAGTTATTGTGTTTAATATTTAACCATAAAATAATTACTATTCAAAAATATTTGAGAACTAATTTAATGGTTACGTAATGTAAATGGAGATCATTAGAAACTATAAAACTATTAATTAATATTTAATATGAGTCTAAAAAATTGCTGATCAAATGATTCAGATGATTCTAGAACGTTATAGAACATTCCCGATTTGGTTTATGACACACTCGACGTCATATAAATTTTAACAAATTTCTTGAGATATGTAGTGAAAAATATGATTTGTTATAATATTAAATTGTAAATTTCTTGCTATATAGTCAGCTAATTAATAATAGGTAAAAATTCAATTCTGCAAAAATTATAACGTAGCCTACATTTATATATATATTTATTTTAATTAATAAATTATCATTTGGGATTGTATACATAATTATTCACACATAAAAAATTTTATATGAATCGATCCTATCCTGTAGCTCCAACAGATTGATACAAATTTTCGATTAGTTTTAAGGCGAAATAATAATCAATTATACTCTATAGTATAAAATATCGAGATATATGATTTAAATTAAAAGTTTTGTTCAGTGATTTCGCATCCAGCTGCAGCTCAAAAGATGTAGTCGACCGTCTCAGGCACACACAAGTTGCAGCAGGGGCAAAAATTTTTGAATTTTTGGTCGACGATTTTCATGTTCGACAGGCGCTGGGCGGTCCGGAATGTGCCCATACGCATTTTTCCAATGTCCTGAAGGCCCAGCTTCAGGTCCGGATACATTGCTTGAAGGTCAACCCAGTTGCCTTTATTGCCTATTTTCCTGTCCACCGTCCACTGATGGATGACAGACCGGTTATTTCGTCGTTTCCGGTCGACTATTGTGATTATAGTCTGACCGTTTGAATCTTGAGAGCAAAATTTTTTGATCCACCGGGCGCTCCCGGTCACCCAGGTGGCCATCCGGGCCTTCATCGGTGACTTGATGAGGTCGGCGATCCATGTTTTTGATGTTGGCCATTTGTGGTATGCACGCTCACGAGCTGTGCTGGTGCGCATGAACACTGAGGCTATGCCCAGTTCGTCCCTATTGCGCTCCATGGCCGCTGATTTCCCGACGTTGGCAACCATTCGGATTGCCTAGTAGATAAGAAATAAAATTTTATAGATTCTCTAATCCTATTGGCTCGCCCAAGAAAACTTTTCTAAGAGAGATAGAGAGAGAGAGAGAGTAGAGACCAGACTCGTACCAAAATTTAGCTCTTAGCAAGCTCAAAATAGATGTATTAATAAGTAAAGTAGATAGACTAAGTGTTTTATGATTATAGTCAATTTTATTTAGAAAAGGCTTAAAAAAATCGAATAGTAGATAAGAAAAATTTTTTTATAGATTCTCTAAAATTATTGGCTCTACATGAGAAATTTAATAAGTGTTTTATAAGAAAAGTTTGGGATCTCAAAGATTTAAGTGACCAATTTTTTATAGAAAAAAATCAATTGCTTTTTTAATAACGTCCTAAACATCTTTTGAAAATATGTTAAATTCTAAGGAATCGAATCGATCAGCTAATGTCATTTTAATTAACGTATCTAAATCATAAACAAAAAATTTTTAATTGCTGTCATATTTATAAAAATAGTGAGTTAATGACGATTTTAAGCACAAGCTGCATGAAGTTAAGCTATAAATAAATAAATAAATAAATAAATAAATAATATAGTATAGTATAGTATAGTATAGTATAAATAGGTGGAGAAATAACGAGAATCGAAGATAAAATGAAAATATAGAAAAATATATTAAAACTCGATTGAAGAAATGGCTTTATCAAAATCAGCAATGATATCATCTATGTGTTCAATTCCGACACTGACTCTAATCAAGTCTGGGGTAATGCCTGATGCTATCTTTTCATCATCATTTAGCTGAGAGTGAGTTGTAGTAGATGGGTGGATAACTAAAGTTTTGGCGTCTCCTACGTTGGCCAAATTTGAGGCAAGTTTGACATTTGAGACAAAAGTGTTTCCGTTAATTGGGTTTCCTTTCAAGCCAAAGCTCAGAACTCCGCCGAAACCTCTTTTAAAGACTTCTTTTGCGTGGTTATGGTATGGGTGACTTTGGAGTCCTGGATAAGAGACCCAAGCTACTTGTGGGTGTTGTTCTAACCATTGAGCAACAGCAAGAGTATTTTCGCAGTGCTTGTCAGCTCTCAAAGAGAGAGTTTCCAAGCCAATCAAAAACATCCAGGCGTCAATAGCATTAAGGCAAGCGCCAAGGTCTCTAAGAACTTCTGCACGAAACTTGACGGCAAAAGCGAGATTCGGTTTATCAGGATTGTCTGAACCAAATGTGTCCCAGAAAGATAAGCCGTGGTAACTATCAGAAGGTCCGGAAATAAGAGGGAATTTGCCATTGTTCCATGGGAAACTTCCAGCATCAACAACTATACCACCTATTGCCAAACCGTGGCCACCAATCCACTTTGTGATTGAGTGGACAACAATGTCGGCACCGTGCTCAATGGGGCGGAAGAGATAGCCTCCCATTCCAAAAGTATTGTCGACAATAACAGGAATCCCGTGATTGTGGGCGGCTTGTGAAATTTCAGAAATATTAGGAATGTTGTAAGTTGGGTTGCCGATAGTTTCGACGAATACAGCTTTAGTTTTGTTATCGAATTTTGCAGCCAGGTCTTCTACATTATCGCTGTTTACAATATGGACTTTAATACCGAGACGAGGGAGAGTAACTTTAAACATATTGACAGAGCCTCCATATAGAAAGGTGGTTGCTACAATATTGTCGCCTGCTTGGCAGATATTAATAATTGTTTTAAAGATTGCGGCAGTTCCTGAAGAAGTGGCGACAGCAGCTACACCGCCTTCCAGTGCAGCTATTCTGTTTTCTAAAGCGGCAACAGTTGGGTTACCTATTCTTGAATAAGCATACCCAGGTACCTTAAGAGAACTAAGATCGGCTCCGTGCTGGAAGTCCTTGTAAACGAAAGAAGTTGAGGCGTATATAGGAATGCCTCTAGCGCGGTGTACGGGATCTAAATCATACCCTGCGTGAATTTGTAGTGTTTCGAATTTATATTCAGGGCTTTTTTGGTCTGTCATATTTTAGTGCTATATCTATCAATCTTGGCGTGTAATTGATTAACTATAAACTTTTTATTCTAACACTTAAATAATCAGCAACTATTTTATATTTACTTTCATTATTTTTTTTAAAAAATAAAAGGAGTATGGTAGTAAAGTAGAGTATGGAGATTTAGAGAGTTTAAATATAGTATCCAGTTTCATTTTTCTGGTTATAATTATAATTAGACATCTTTTACAAAACAGAATTTTGGTTTCGAAAGTCAGAATGTAAATTGCGAATTCTACAAAGTTTATCTTAAGGGGATACGTAATTATTGTAAAGTACTGTATCAGTGTGGTGCGATTTAATCTCAATTCAAATCTGTATTCAGATAATAATAATTATAATAATATTGATATTATTTAACCTATTCCTTAAATGTCATTTCGCAATAGTTGGCGATTATTCACAATTCTCTTCAATATCTTGAACTCAATTAGCTTATTTATTTTCAATATGCGGGGGATTATTTGAAGGAGTGAAATTTTTCCGATTTAAGTTTTCCTAGTAATCACCGCTTATATTTTTATATCTTTATAAAAAAATCATCGAATGGCAGATTCTGAACAAAGAGAACACTTTGTTGTAGTTTAATTTTATTGGCCTGCTTATCATGCGTTGTAAATATTATTAGTGGAATATAAAAGATTTTTCAGTTTCTCCCATTTAATCGTCTCATTTAGAAATTTTTATTTGCTAAAAAAAATTAATGACTTTCGTTAGATATTAATATTTTTTACAATTTTATACATGCTAATACTAAACACTATATAAGGACTGGTTCGTATTTAGTTTTCCATATATCCAGCTGTAATCAATTAAAATAATTTATTTACAAGGCTCAATCATTTGTTAGTAGATGTAGATTTGGCTGTAAATTTTAAATAAACTTTTTAATCATAAACGAATCAATAAATTCGTATTTTTAAAGATAGTTGGGCAGGAATGGGTTAATACCACACCCAAATAAATGATTTTTTAACTTTTTACTTTACTTTACTTTATTAATTAGCTTTATTGATATTAAACGGAAAAAAATAAAAAAATAAAAACATCTGTAGCATTAAATAACCCCACCCCGTCTTACTCAAAAAAAGAAAAATAATTACATCAAACTTCATCTCATCACAACTAAACCAAGACTAAAGAATCACATCATATCTCGGAATCTCAAACAAACCATAAGTACATTGCTAATTCTGTTGAGGCGAAAGTTCTTTAGAAAAAATGGGCCACCAGATATCAAAACCTTTTCATATATATATGCATTAGAGTTATTCTCTATATTATGGTTTAAAAATTATATTTATAGAAAAAAATTAAAAAAATCACTTATTTTTTATACAGAGCGTTTCTATCGACGAGAGCAATTAGGTTTAGATTAATGTTAATGTTACGAATATTTTATAGTTGTTAATATAATTTGCAGAAATGAATAGCGTTTCAATTTTTCTATTAATTCAATTCATTGTGAAAACCTTATTTTACATAATGTTATGTTTTATTTATTTGATACTAATATATTAAGCGATTTTATTTTAGCAATATTATAAGTTGTGAAACATTTCTTTCATAGATATTCTCGAATACATGTTCATACACAGTAAAATTAACAATTTATTTATTTTACTAATAGTTTTTATCAATTAAATGAAAATTTACTAAATAATTGAAACGTTGATTTTTATACTGACAAATAAAGTGTGTCGGAATACAACAATTAATTATTACACCTTACTAATAATATTTTTGTAAAAAAATTAGTTATAATTTAATTTTTGTATAACGCTTCAAGCATATAAAATGTGATTAATTTGAATTAACTTCAGAAAACTAAGTTTCTATAGCAATTAGGAATGTTTAAAAATCTTATTTTATCCAAAATACTAATAAACATTAATTATTGTTTTTTTTGACATGAGATTATAAAATTTTTTTAAAATATACTAATTATAAAAGTTTTAATATAGCGATTTCTGATAAATTAAA
>LSSN01003548.1:0-13535 GCA_001970855.1 Smittium culicis | reverse complement strand
TTCTTGAGTAAAATATATAACTCCTTAAAAAGACTTCAATTGATACTTTTCAGTCCATAATAATTATAAAAATTTCATGCAATTTATATTATAATCATATGATATTTTTTATTTTCAAAATTTCAAAATTTCAAAATTTGAATGATAAATAAAAAGCATAATAAATGATGGTTTTTTCTAGTTACTTTTTATATTATTTCATTAATCTTATTTAAAGTCAAATATTACAGTTTTAGAGTTTATCTAGATCATATGAGGAAAAAATTTAGCCTTAAAAACTAACAAAAAAACAAAAATAATAGATAAAATAAATAATATTAATACAAGAATCTTATCGAAGTTTTAATCGATAATCAATAACACTTTATATTATTATATATTATACTGCAATAATTTAATATAAATTATTATTAACAAAAACTTGTAAAAATTTTTAACATAATTTTCAAAAATATTATATGCACAATTTCCCTTATATATTATCCTAAATATAATAGCAGAACTAAAAAAATTTAAAATTAGCTATTAAAAAATTTTAATTACCCTAAATGAGTTTAAAATACAAATATTCGATTTTCATTAATTATTTTTTTTTTAGCATAAACCTTTCGCGGGCGGCAGAATATTTTTGACCTAAAAATATTACCAACTATACTCAGTTAAAATTTGTTAATTCCGAGGTGTTAAGAAATATATATTTATTGTATAATAACATAAAATGACAAATTTGCTTATAAACCATAAATGAATCATCAAATTCGTTTTTTATAAAGTGCTGAACGGAAAAAGGGATAAAGAAGTGATCTCTTAGCCGAAGAATTTACCTAGGTTGTTGTGTTGTTTATTTTTAAATGTGTATTTCACGGTTGAGAATAGTAACCATGAAAGCTAGGTATAAATAACTTTATTGAGATATATGTTGATTATAAAATAAGGTAATGCAGACTAAACTAGGTTTGTGGATTTTTTTTGAGCAGAATAATTTTACATGTAAAGGATTATGCTGTCTTTATATACTAAGATATAAAAACTATAGCAAGAATGAGAGGGATTTTTTATTGGCGAATAGTATGCGAGAGATAAGACAGTGGTAATAATTGTGATTCATGTAAGGAAATAAAAATGTAAGATAGTGGATTATGACAGTATACTTGAGTTATATATTTAATTTTTTACTTTTTATATTTATTCTAGATTAAAAAATAATCTCAACCTAAAAGTAGGATAACTCTAGAATTTTTATGGCCAAATTTAGATTTTAAATAGCTTAAATTAATACATGAAAAATTAATTTCCAGCATCAATATAAAAATTTTTTTCTTAAAAATATATAACAGAATATATGTATATTTTAATAAAAATTTAAATAGGTCAAACAAAAGTTTTGAATGTTACACAAACCTGAAAACGTGTAAATTAAATTAAAAATCTTGTGAAATAAAAATAAAAAACTAATATATGAATCTAACTATATTAAAAATTTTCCTTATTAGAATTTTTGATTAAAATTTTCAAATAAATTATCAATACGCTTATCTATAAAACCTAATGAATATTCGATAAAATTATAAAATAATTTAAATTTGTAAAAACTGAATTAAATTAAGCATAATATTTACTCAATCTTGGGATTATTAAATTTATTTGGTTTATGTCTATGCTTATTTCCAAAATAATCTTTTTACAAAGTTAATCTAATATGCTAATTATAGCATAAGCAAATATATCTGCTGTTTTTAAATACTAAAAAAAACCTTGATGAATAATACAAATCTTTCCATTTATTACTAAATTTTTGAGTTAGAAATACTAGAGCTAAAAATAAAGATAAGAGTCTATACTGAAAACTCAAAAATGTTGATATTTATATGATGTATAAACTGATCGCGTTTTATCTAAAATGTATTTTGGTGGAGAAAAATAGGATGATTCTTACACATAATAAGCATGAAGTAATTGTAATATATATTTTTTGTTGCCTAAAGGTTTGACACTATTATAATTTGTTAATTTTTCACTAGTAAAAAATTATTTGTATTTATGAATAGATTTTTATTTATAGCCCAAAAAAATCGAATAAATTTGAAGCTTATACATTAAAAATTTACATTGATGTATAACTTGTCTTTTTATACATTTTATTTGTTATATTGAACAAAAAAGGATTTTCATCTGAGCCAATTTCGGGTTTGATAACAAAGTTCTAAATTTTTGTAGTAAACCTTATGTATTTCACTATATAATATTTTACTTTAATTAATTTTAGATTATGGAGCCAGAAAACTGTTCTATTTATACCATATGAGGGAAAAAAATCAATTATTTTAGTTATTTGAGCGGAATAAATACTTGTCGAAGGTTTAATACTCAATTCAAGGTGAAATATACAAATCATCTTGCTAATTGAAACAAAAATCGAGGTTTAAGCTTTAATATAATATTATGGATTGATATAAGCTATTTAAACAATTAAATCGATACATTTTTTTAACAGAGTTTAAATGTAATGTATAAGATATTTTTTAGAGTATTTAAAGTGTTTCTTTCTATATATTAAATTTTTTTGCGCGTTATTAAAATTTTTACTGTATTAAGGTATCAAGGATAGAAAAAGAGAGAAAAAAGGTAGGTTTATTTCCAATAATATTAGATCAAACTACTTTAGTTTCTTTTATCTGATTCGATATATATCTTTTATTTTTGAAATTTACAATTTATCTAGGGCATACTGAATACGAATTTTCCATAGCTGGATCTTGTAATTGTTATTCCTAATTTAGTTTGGTTATAATCAAGAAAATCTATATAAATATAGCAAACTTTTTTTTTGAAGCACCTGGATATAGATTTCGTAAATATTTTGTAATTATGTAAAGAGAAACTTAGTCATTTTTTTGATCCCACCCTAAACGACAAGCTGTAGATATTTTTTGTGTTAATTGAAGCTTTTATTCACGCAACAATTAGTCGTATTTTTTGAATTTTTTTTGGCGATTTGGCGAGGTTATATCTTGTGAATACTTTGCTTTGAACGGCAGAATTCTATTATCAAACTCGCTAGCTAATTATTTATTCATACTACTAAACAAACAATATAATAATTTTTTTAAAGGATTATAAGGCATTTATTAGAATATATAAATAGTACAACGTATATTTTTAGAATTCAATAATATATTTGTTTATTTATTATCAACAACTTTTGATAAAATATTACAATGTTTTTTAATCGCCCAAATAAACTACTTAAATGTTTTGTATTATGAAATATTTTTTATTCGTATACATATAAGCTTTTGAACGCAAATAGTGTGATCATGATATTAATTAGTATTCAGAAATCGAAACTAAGAAAAAAAAAAACAAATAATGTATATATTTTAGAGCGGATAAGTTTATTGGTAAAATTTAAGGTAAGAATAGGTACGCATTTTTTCATTATGTTTGTTGTGAATGATATATGAAGTGTTTAGGTTTGTTTATGAACGAATAAAATAAGCATAGGTAACACTTTTGAACAGCGAAGAAATTATATAATTATAGTATATGTTGTAATTGAGAGGTTTATTGTTGTTAGCTTGAAGTGGGTTCAGGCGTATAAAAAAAATGTAATTTTGAAAGCTAAATAGCGCCTGTATAAAAAAAATACAAGTCTACGCTATGAAGCGTGTCTGCGTATAATTTTTTGCGCAAATTCGCGCGTAAAAATTTCAGATTGAGTAATTGGACACAAGGCGTTTTGATTTTATAATTGAGCACTGCCAAATAATTGACAGTTATTGGTGTAATAGCTTGTGTAGAGGAGATAAATGCGCGTGTGTGCGGGGAATTTTTAATAGTAATTATTGGATAGTGGTGTTTGGAATAATTTGAAAGTATTATTTATAAATGATAGTGGTTAGTTTAATCTAATTAAATCAAATGATTTGTTGGGAGTGGAGAACCTATAATATACAGAAATTAATTAAAGTAAATGCATGGCCAATAATTACTAGCTATTAAAGCGAAAGGAAATCTGGTGTGTAGGTTATTGGCCAGAATAGAATAACAGAAATAAAGGAGTGGTCGAGAGGGGAGGTTCTAGAGCGCGTATATATAGAAAAAAAAACAAAATGAATGATTGGCAGAGTATATGGGAGAGGTGAGGTTTTCGCGTTAAATTGGGGGGAAAAGAGTAGAGGATTAAATTGTTTTTATATTTTATAAATAAACACTTTTTATTAAAGTTGGATTTAGTTTCTCAGTTCAAGATACAAATTTTATTAGCATAGCTCTATATTTACTATTCGTCTTCTCTCTATAAAAGAAAATCTATTTTAGTGTAACAAAAAAATAACAAGCAGTAGTAATAGAAAAAAGTAGAAAATGTCGTCGACTAATGATCAACAAATGGGACAATCAGATGATGATATCGATGTTAAGGAACAAGACAGATTTTTGCCAATAGCTAATGTAGCAAGAATAATGAAGAAGGCACTCCCCGAGAACGCAAAGATTAGCAAAGAGGCCAAAGAGACCGTACAAGAATGTGTATCTGAATTTATCTCTTTCATTACAAGCGAAGGTACGTACTTATTCAGTTTATATACAATAAAGACCCTATCTGTCCATTAGGCAAATGATATAATTATAATTATGCGTACTGTTCATATTCATTATTGTTTGTATTTGTACAAGCATAATGTAGCTATATTTATACTACAAAATTATTTTTTAAATCGCTTTAACTGTGAAGGCGAAGGATAAATTGTTGATTATATAAGAGTATTTAGAACTGCTAGAAAATTTCTTTATAACTAGCTATTGACTGATATTTATATTTGGCAATTAATGTTATTTGTATTAAATAGCTAGCGACAGATGCCAAAATGAGAAGAGGAAGACTATCAATGGAGAAGATATCCTAACAGCAATGCATATGCTTGGGTTTGAGAACTATTCAGAGGCTTTGAAGCTATATCTAGCCAAGTACCGCGATGTCAGTAAGCCGGAGAAGGACGGGGAGGGAATGAAGCAGGATGAACTTAATGGAGGATCCAACGTTGGTCAAGGAGCGCAAAACAGTGCCGTTGCAGCAGCAGCAGCAGCAGTCATGGCAGCCGCACAACAAGCTAACCAGCAAGGAGGCGGCAACCCAGGCATGCAGGACCCAAGTTTGGCTATGTATATGAACCAAGCCGGTAACCCAGGCAACTATTACTAAACACACCTCATCTTTTTACAAATATTTATTAGTATTACTACTTAAACTCCATATATAAAAAAACTTTTCAACTTTTCAACCTTTCACGCTTACAAAATATACATTTGGCCACTTTATTTCCCATAGTGTAATTTTTTTTTTAATAATAATCGAAGTACAATTTACTGATCAACCAGTCTTAATTCTTGCTTTTTTTTCTCGTTATATAAACACTATTTTATCACCTTTACCTATTGGGCAGCCATTATGTAAGCTGAAGTATATGAATATCCATAGCAAATAAGCGGATAAGAAGAAACTTTCGGGAATTACGTTATAGTTACAAATGAAGATTTTCCATAAAAGCTTAAAAAAGATAAGGCAAAATTTAAAAAGAGATTACGAAGCTAAGTATAGAGATGGAAATTCTTAAAAAGAGATGCGAGACTGAATAAAGATATAGTTCTCAAAAAATACGCGCATATTTATATTAAACTTTAGACACACACTTCTAAACACTCAAACCTATTGCTTCTTATACCCATACAAACAACCTTGTTATATATCTTTCCGCCTCCCTAGCTACAAATAATTAGCAACGCTCGCTCTACACAAAAACAGGACTCTTCGATTATTCGACTTATCTTAAAAATATCCAAAGAATGCAAAGACGTTTGAACAGAGCAGAGCGACAGTTGAACAGACTGATCGAAACGAATCGTCTGTTGACCGAAGATCTCCAGCTCGAAAGAATCCCCGTATCAGAAGCCAGCCAGTCCATAATCGAATTCACCACCACAAAGAAAGACTACTTGATCAAATCTATCTGGGGAAAACCTCCCGTCGATCCCTTCGCCGAAGAACAGGACGAAACCTGCTGCTCCGTCATGTAAACTCACTACCGCATATTGCACGCCCCAGACTCCATCTGTCTTGGCTTGATATCTTTTATCCGCTTATGTTAAGGAAAAAGAGGAATGTTCTTTAATTAATTTGTAGTTCGCATATCTCTTTCACTTATTTAAAGAAAGGCGCATCTATAGTACTATTTTCTTTATTAATTTAATAAGAAAAACTAATTTTTTTAATTTTCAAATAAACTATTGTTATTCCAACAAAAAAGTAAATTTTCGAAAAGTCTTCTTTATTGTTAGTTATTTGGGAGTTTTTAGATATCCAGAGAGATCTAATGTCAGAAATTTGTCTTTTTTTTTAACTACTAGAGCTCCTTTCGCTTTTCTTGGCAAAAACTATAAAAAATCTTGTTAACTATTTGGGGTTGAAAATACCCTTTTCATATTCTATGCTACTTTTTTTTTTACTGAACATCAAAATTGTTCTAAGCTACTAACAATTAGTTCTGTTTTATATCAAAATCAACTATTGGACCACTGTTTTAAATCAGCAAATTATACGTGTGATTTAAAATATGATAACGAATAATCGATTATATAGTCATAGAGAATCAAAATTTAGGCGAATAATACTCAGACTTATACTGATTACTGGCAGGTTATGCGTACAATGAATACATCAATATTTCCAATCATTCGCTAGCGAGTAGTATTGTATATTCTCCCTAATATTAATAATTAGCTGATTATTTCCTGCTATATAATTTGCTATAAAAAGCATAAAAGTAAAACCAATCAGTAGCTCCGATTAACTCCACAAAATTTATACCATTCATTGGTAAGTACACTAATCTACTATTGATTATCCAATGGTTAAGGTAAATAACAAATATCCTGAAATGATTATATTTCCATATAAAATTTTTTTTATTAATCGTTATTGGCAGCTAAAAAAACTTTTGATTTAATTTATGAATTTTTTTTTTTCGCGGCAAAAATAAGAATTAATCGCAGAATCAGATTTATCTATTTTTCTAATATTAAGCTGAATATTTATTTTTCATCTTATATAAAGTAAAATAAACTTCACATTGAACTTGCAGAAACTTCAAGCTTTTGATCTCTTATCTCTTCAAACCCTTCGTTATCCACCTTCTTTTTTTTATTCCAACCCTCACCAACAAACCAATCTAATAAAATAACAATGTTCTCAGCTCTCCGTACCTCCGTCTCCGCAGCTTCCAGATTTAACCTCAAGGCTTTGTCTTCTCAACAAGCCAGAGATTTCTGCATCAAAGCCGTCTATGTTGGCAATCTTCCATGGTCCACCCAAGACACTGATGTCCAAAAGGCCTTCTCCATGTTCGGCACAATCGACTCTGTCCACATCCCCCGCTTTGAAGATGGTCGCATGAAAGGTTACGGTTTCGTCAGATACATCGTCGGCGAACGCCCAGCTGAAGGCACCGAAGGTCCCCTCATCCCTACTGTCGAAGAAATCGACGCTTGCACAAACATCATCAACAACGTCGTTGAAAAAATGAACGGTGTTGACTTCATGGGAAGAACCCTCCGCGTCTCCCAAACCAAATCTTCTGCCAACCCACAAAGAAACAACGAAGCCCGCGACCAACAAAGCTTCTCTTCAAACAACTCCTACCGCAGAGACAACGGCTCATCCGACTTCTAAATAACCCCCAACCCCATTTACTACTCGCCAAAATCACCTCTATATCCTAATTACCTGTCCCTTCACACAACACCCCCCCCTTTTTTTTTAATTAAAAAAAGCCTTTTGATATTAGCCCTTTTTTTGTTTGTTTGTTTTTACATCTAGCTTCTTACTCCTAATTTCTCTTTAAATAAATATCTTTTTAAATTCACTCTATACTAAATTATCACGCACATCTTTTTCTGCCTACCTTTTATCCTCTTTCATCCCAACTAATAATTATAACACAATTCATTATGACCAAATACTTTCCCTACATTCAAACTAAAAAAATTACACACATTTCAATCCAAGCACCAATAAATTATTTTTTTAATAATATTCAAATAAAAATACAGTCAAGAATTTTCACAAGCCTGGCTGGCGCAATTGGATAGCGCATCTGACTTCTAATCAGAAGGTTGCGAGTTCGACCCTCGCGCTAGGTTAATTTTTTTTTTTTTTTTTTTTTTCCTAGCCATCACCCGATGTCTCCACAATTTATACTGCGCTCTAACTCGTACAAATCTAATGAGTTCTATTTTATTTTATTTAAAATATGGCCAAAGATGATATACGATATATATAAGTCATGGGATGCATACATTCACATCTAGCAGTTCCAAATTATTAAATAAAATAAAATAAAATAAAATAATACAATAACTAAGACCGAATTAATAATAAATTTATATTGTTATCGATTAATTAGGGGGTCGGTTGAAAAATTATTTTTTTAATATTTTTTTAACTATTTAAATATTTTTTATTAGTTTTTGTATACTTTTAAATTATGTTTAATAAACTCTCATAGACGAAAAAAAAAAAAAAAAAAAAGTTATCGATTAATTAGTCGAAAAAAAAATTCTAGCAGCAATTAAAAGTGTTTGAAGAGCATAAAAATTAAAAAAGAATCAATGATAAATGGAGGTGGTGAAAAAACAATAAAATGTCATTAAATAATGAAAGCATGAGTGTACATAGATTAGTATATGGTTAGCTTAGTTTTGATTTGATTTGCTTTTGTATGACCAATGTGGCGATTTGGGTACAGTTAATGGTTTGTTAGACGGGACGATCGGTGTAGGATCGTATTTTGGCACTGGTAAAGGTTTATGCACCAGCCTTTTACGCAGCTCTTTGATTTCTTCGAGTTCAGCTGCTTCAGCCTCCATCCGTTTCTTCTCAATCATGAGCCGTTTGTGTTGCTCGCGCTCATTCAGCGCTTCATCGAATATCTCGCGCTTTTCATGTCTCAGCTCTGTATGGAGCACAATATTTAGCTGTTCTGTAGCTGGCTTATCGCTTGGGTGTGGAATAAACGGGTAGTCTAAGCTAAGCGGAATCCCGCTTGCTTTGAATTGGCGAAGTCTTTCTGCCTCCCTTAACTCATTTTCCACTTTCTCGTTGAATTTCTTGGTGTATAATTCGCCTCTTCGCTCAGTTTCAAGATCAAATTCCTCAAACTTGAATGGCGACTTATTCTTCCTTTTTTGAGCTGCTCGGCTTTCACTATTGAAATCGAAGTCTGGTAGTGGCTGTGCTTTGAAATTTCTCATTTCTTTTTCTCTTCTTTCCATATCTTTGATCATTGCTTCGAACCTTGCTAATTTACGCTCAGCAAACTGTTCAGACTGGAACTTGAACGGCTCTGGAATAGTTGTTTTTGGAACAAATTTGTCCATCTTGGGCCTTGTTGTCCACTTATTGCCCAAATTAGCAACTTTTCTAGCATACTTTTCGACTCTTTCTTTTGATTTTTTAATATTTTCGAAGCTTTTGGTTTCGACAAATTTATTGCGAGGCGACTTTGCTGTTAATGCACTATTTGGGTCTGAGGATGGCAAATTGTGCGAAGTATTGTTCATGTTAGTTGATGATGATAAAAATCCGTGATTTGGTTTGGATCTTTTGGTGTTTGAGGCTTTAGTTACGATTTTTGATAGTTCACCTGTATTGTACTTGGTAGGTTTATTAGACCTGAGTCGCTTATCGGTTTGGAAATTGAGATTAACTGGCCTAGTTAATTGCTTAGCTAACTTAATCTTTTTATTTTTAGCAAACTCAAGTTTTTTATTATCGGGTTGTTGGTTATTATCATTAATATCAGTAGAGCTGTTGGTGATATTGTCAATCGTATCAATATTTCTTTTCAAAGTTGGGTTGTGAATTTGTGTGGTGGGGATTATAGCTTCTTGGAATTGCTGAGATTTGGAGGTGACGAGTTGCTGAACAAAGCTATTTTTGATAGGTTTGGGAGATGGTAAGCTGCTTGATAGAGAATCAAATTCTAAAAAGTCGTTAAAGGCCTCCCTTTCCACTGTTGATGGAGTTTTCAAAATATTTTGGCTATCTAATAATTCAGATTTAGAGCTGAAACCGACCTTTTTCGAGCTTTTTAGCTTTCTGTTGGATTTCAGACATGATTTCTTGACCGAGAAATTTATATTTAGATTTGATGTGTCAAAAGTATTTGAATTTTCTGGCGAAATTGGCAAATCGTTTTTAAGAACTAGGTTTCCAGTTTCATAAGTGTCGTAGGTCGACAAATTGTGTGTAGTAGTTCCAAATTCGAAATTAGGTTTGTTTATTGGAGATAAATCTTGAGAATAGGTCCCGGTCTTTTTCATTGCAGATTTCAGAACATTTTTTTTCGGAGTATCTTTAATTTCCCATTTACTTGTAGAATGGATATTATTTACGATGTTTGGTTTCAGTGGATCAATAGGGGAGCTAGTTCTAAAAAGAACTTTTTTTTTGAGAAGGGGAGACTTTTTTGCTCTGCTAAACGGTGTTAGGGAATGGCGTTCAATTCTGAGTCGCTTTCTCAAGCGATTCAATGGACTGGCAAACTTATTGTTTGAAGTAGGGGGTTGTACGGAAATTTGAGTAGGATTATTGTAGGTTGTATGAGTTTGAGCAATAGATTTCTCCAAATGTGCTAAATTTCCTAATTCATTATTGGTTGTTAAAGAATGTATATCTATATTTTCTTGATAGTTGTTTATTACGGGAACGCTGAAACTAGAAAGCTGGGGTTCCAGTAGAGTTCCAACAGAGCTTGAGTCGCTATCAGAGTCGGGTTTATTAGGGGTAGCGAGAGGAGAGTTTGCGATTATATCGATGTTTTGAGAGAATTTTATTGACTTTTTTCCAGATTTGTTGGAACTAGAGTTAGCGCTATGTGGAGAGTTAAGCAAGTTGATTCCATTCTTATCATAAAATGCAGATTTAAGCGGGGTTTTTCGAAATATTTCTGGAATTGGGCTTTGATCTTGCTTAGAATTTTTAGTATCGATAGGCGAAAACACACATTCATCGTTAAAGTTTTCTATTCTTAAATCCAAATCGGGACTCATATCAACGCTAGTATTATCTTCCTCGCTTTCTGAATCGAGATCGGTGCGCTTCTTGTATGGTGTATCTTTTCTCTTATCTAAGTATTTATTCAGAAATTTTTACTTTGATGAGATGATGGTGATATGAAAAATTTAATGAGTAGTGTGTAAAAAAATGTGCAGTTTTTAAGAGGTAAAATTCGATATTATAAATAAAAAGAAGGTATGAGCAATAGATTTAATATGTTGATTATTTACCAAACCAGGTGTCAGTTCCAGCTCCTGGGGTGTTTGCAAAATCGTAAATCTTTGGGACATCGAAATCCCAAATTGAAGGATCTTCGTAGCTTCTATTTGGAGTCTCCATCTACTATATTTCTTAGGCCTTTCTTAAAAGACTAGCTATCTATTGTGTCGAAAGGTTTGTTATTGTGCAGTAGCTGCCGGAAGAAATAAACAAAATAATATTACGGATAAAGTATTTTTCTTGATTAGTTGAGAGGGCGCAATAATACTTTTTTTTTTTTTTTTGATAAAGAGAGGTCAATTTTAAGTAAGAATAAAGAAGGGAATCAATAGGATAGAAGTAACGGCATATAGATAATTAATATTATTTTAAAGGTTGTAGCTTTATTGTTTAATTCTTTTATAAGGCATATTAAGAGAATATAAGATAAAGCATATAATTAAAGGCTGAAAAATGTAATAAATAAACGCATCCAACTAATTGGCCAGGCATTGTTTATAGTTATGGCTTAAGTGTATACATATTTATCCAATCAGATATAGTTATTATTGATTTAAAGCTGAGATAAAATATTTGGAACTATAAAAGTATAGAAAAAAAAAGTGGGACTATAAAGCGTTAAGCCATAACAATATGCTTAGATGGTTGGCTTATTAGTATTGCAGAGGAAAAAAAAAAAAGATAAAATGGGTGAGGAATAATATATTTTGTATTAAATATAGAACTAGTATCAAGTTAATATAATTGGATATAGTAAATTCAAATTTTAATCATAGTCATATAATGTAATTTATAACAAAGTAAATAAAAAAAAGTCAAAGCATTTAATACTGCTAGAATGATAGTACGTTGGAGATAGGGGGAGGGGGATATAGAAATAATTATTTTTTAATGGGTAGAAAGGCGAGGTGTGAAAGTATATAAATATAAAGAAAGGGGTAAATTTAGTTAGGAGTAATTGTCGACGTTGATATCGTTTAAGCCTAAATCTTCATTCTGGTCAAATGTGCGTTCGTAAACTTCGATTTTCATGTTAGGATCATCATCAGGGGCGTAAAGGTTTTGGACGTACGAGTTGCTGACGGGGTCATCGAGGATTAGAGTGACGGGGAAGTTTTGAGCAGTGAAGGTAGCTTCGAGTTTAGCTAAGAAGGATGCGAACTTGGAACGTCTGGATTCGGTCGACGAGTCGCCGGTGAAGGGGGTGTCGCGGTTGAGCTCGTCGTAGACTTGGCGGAGGAGGCCTTCGATTGTGGTGAAGCGGCCGCCGAGAGTTCCATATGTGAGCTGGAGATCGATTTCGGGGATGTTTAGGCCGCAGGTTTCAGACTTGAGGATATCACGAGATAAATCTTCGGGCGTTGTTAGGGTGAGGCTGATCTTTGTTCCACGTTCAGAAATGGCGCCGCCAGACTTGATTTCGTTTGATTTGTAGCCGCAGATATCACAAGTAGTTGACATTAGAATGACATTTTTAAAATGAGGAATTTCTACTTGTTTCATTCTAGTATCGGTTGGGGCATTGCAGCTTGAGCAAGACGAGTTAAATATAACAACTTCGTCTAAATCGAGGGATTGGTTATTAGTGTTAATTTGGGCTTGGGCATCGTCAGTGGATACGGCAGAGGCAGAGTTCTGTAGGCCAAGAGCAACATCCATTTCGGTGGTTCTTCTATAGTACCTGCTTGAGAGTTTTGGGTCTAAGGTGGGAGGGGTAAGGGATTCGATGTAGCTGTTACCAGCAGGATCGTCGAGAATCAAGGTGAAACTTTCAGAGGAGGATAAGTAGAGTTGGATTTTGTCGAGGATATTGTTAATGGCGTTGTATGATTCAATAGCTTGAGCTTTTCTACTTTCTTGGTTAGTAGATAAATCCTCGGAGATATCGTTAAGTAGACCTTCAATAGTGGTGAGCTTTGAGCGATTTGAGGGGGGAAGTTCGAGCTGTAGCTGAGGAATTTTGAGGAGGGCAGAGCCGTTTCTAACGATTTGGCGTTCAAGATCGAATTTGTCTACTACCTGTACGGACCATTCCTGGCCTCTTTCCTTGACGGCTTCGCCAGATTGGACTTCGTTGTTTTTGAAGTTGCAGTGGGGACACTCAAAAGCCATGACGATAATTTCTTTAAAGTGGGGGACTTTGGTTAACATAATTCTAGTGGTTCCGTTTTCATGGCAGTTCATGCA
Source organism: Smittium culicis (assembly GCA_001970855.1). NCBI lineage: Eukaryota > Fungi > Kickxellomycota > Harpellomycetes > Harpellales > Legeriomycetaceae > Smittium > Smittium culicis. The sequence goes on along the minus strand of LSSN01003548.1, from coordinate 16 downwards.
CATGCTTTCAACAACA
>LSSN01003536.1:0-18046 GCA_001970855.1 Smittium culicis | reverse complement strand
TGAATTAATCCCGTTAGCGCAATAAGGAAATAAGCGATATTTTTGTTCTTTCTTGATGTTATGAACACTTGCATGTATATCATATCGATTCTTACTGAGCTTTTGAAAACTGAATACTCGCCAAACAATGTGACTTTTCTCATTTTAGTGATTTTTTTTTTAAATAAATGGATATTATGAATTAAATGTTAAATTTATATAAACTTGTGGAAGGTGGGGAGGGAAGTGTATATGATCTAACTATGTATGAGTGCTAACAAAATAAGTATTCTTTTATTTAACAATAAAATCCCGTTTATGATATTAGTGTATAACAGCTGTTGTATGATGGTTAGACGTATTGTAATGAAAACTAAACAAGGATTCTGACATAATCTTCTATTCAAACCTCTTTTTTACTTTAAAGCTAATGGGGAAAATGGATCTTAATAATAAATTTGAAATAATAATATTAAAGGTTATGGTCTATTTTTCAGCGCTTTATGCAAAAAATTCGAAAATTTATTGTCTATACTAGTAAATATAAAATCATTGCTATTTTAAATATATTCGTTTCTGCATAGTATCTATAACAACGCCAATCATATATAAAAAATATTACATACCTCTATAGTCTTTTTTTTTTAAAAAATAATAAAAGATTATAATCATACAAGAAATTCTTTAAAACGATACAATCATCTATTTGGAGAGCATTAATATTTTCACTCACACCTTTCCAATGTTGAAAATATTGAAAATATGAATAGAACTTAGTTTAAGAAAAATTTTTTGTTTAGGTTTATTTTTATTTTAAATTCTTAAAATAAGTTGGGAATTCCAGGTGATTTTCTAAATGTGCACAAATATACCACCATTGTTTATTAAAAACAAGTTATGAATTTTATAATTTATAATTGCTTGAAAGAGGGAGAATGGGGGAGGGGGTGACGCAGAAAAAGTAATATATTATAAGAGCAAACGTTAAAGCTTAAAAATAGGATCAAGTTGCCATCAAGGTTTTATTAAAGTGGTAACGAAAAAAAGGTGATAATTTTTTAAAATTTACAAAACTATAACTATCAATAAAAAAGTTTTAAAAAATAGATAAAACAATAATTAAGATTTATTAAGCAAAAGGTAGCAAAATCTCTATTTTTCCTTTGACAAAAAAAAGGAGAATCAATCCTGAAATACGCATAAAAATACAAAAGAGGTCCGATTTTGTAAGTCTTGAGGCATAGAGGAGGAAGAAAAAAAAGGACGGACAAGGTTTAGGTTGAGATGATTCTTTAGTGGTGGTGAGATGCTTATGAGAAATTATGATAATAGGCGTTTGAGTTCCATAACTAAAATGGCAATTTTTTTCTTGTCAGCAGAATCAATAGAATTGAAATCGTTTTTAATTACGGATGAAGAGGAAGAGTTAATATTGCTGGAACTAATAAGTGGTGAGCTAGAATTGTGATCAGCATTAGTTAAAGTGTCATTTAAACTTTCAGACTCATCGTGAGTTGAGTTTAGTTGATCACAGCCTTCGACTAGTGGTTTTAATGAGTTTCTTGGCGACAAAGAGGTATTTTTAAGACAATCTGTTAATTCGTCGATGCTATTATCAAGACTGCTATTTTTTGAGTCACTTTGGGCAAACCTATTTGGAAAATTCAAATTTGCATCGGTGCAAACTATGGATACTAATTGTGAAATGATATCTCGAGATTTGTTGAGCCTTTCTCCAGTGATCGATTCTGATAAACCATAGTTATTAAACCCTACAATGGAAGAGAAAAGAAAACAATTTGAATAAAAAATAAGAATAGATTATAAATTTTTAATGGTGATTTTTTGGATAGAAAATAAAGTTAATTATAAACATTGCGAAATTGGAATTAAACATTTTATTAAGAGCAAGTTTACCTTGGCGATGGCTAATGGTATTTGTTGGAGACATTTGATTATTGGGCTGTGGACTAGCAGCTTTTTTCAGTAAACTAGAGATTGAAGAAACTTTGCTTAAGTTTTTAGAGACTTTTGGTGGATTTTGAATCGCGGTAATACTGTTAGAGTTTATACCAGCAGAAGACGATCCGCCATTATAAATATTGTGTGAATTTTCTCTAGTGGTGGGGGAGTTTGGAAGAATTTTGCTTAAACTTGAATGCGATATGGTGTTATAACTATTACGATTTTGTAAATGATTTTGAGTGTTGTTAGGACTTGATTTTGTGTCAATATTTATAGACCCTTTTCTGGCAGAAGGGGAGGAAGAGTTTATGGCGTTTCCAACAGAAAAGTTTCTGCTAGTCCTGTTATGAGATGGGGTAACAGTAGGGATATTTTTCATTGAAGTTGACGGTCTTTGACCATGAGTAGGGGCAGCATTTGATGGATGTTGAACATTTTTCATAGAAGTCATCGGTCTTTGACCATGAGCAGGGGCAGCATTTGATGGATGTTGAACATTTTTCATGGAAGTCATCGGTCTTTGCATAGATGGAGGAGCTCTATTCGGAGCTGAGGGAAAATTTCTATTTAAAGAGGTTGCAGATCTTAAAGGAACATTAGATGGATTTGCACGCATGCTAGAAGATGAGTTTATGTTTGTTGGTACATTCCGTACTCCGGGGGCAGTGCTGTTGTTGTAACTTCCGTTAAAAGAGGAGTTTCTTTGGGAAACGTTAATTGGCCCTGAATGTAAAGATCTTTCATGGCCGATGCTGGCCCTATTGGCCATAGCAGTACCAGATCTGGCGCTTATGAAATGGGGGTTTGAATTAAAGTTTGAGTTTGAATTCATGGAAGTACCCGGCCTATTGGTGGAAATTCGGTTGCCCATAGAGGTGGCAACATTTCTTGTGGAATTAAGTCTAGATTCGGAGCGACCAGGAACTCTTGATGTATTAACGCCTAAGGCGGACATGTCTGTTGCTCTGTTGACTATTCGGCTAGCTGGCCTTATAGTTGAAGCTTTCTGTAAGTTTGGATCATGGAGCGAATGGGAAGGAGGGGGATTAGCAGGAGTCTTGACTCTAGCGCCTGAATGTACAAAGATGTTTGGGTTATGACTTACGCTAGTGATGCTATTTCGAGAAGCATTCATTTTAACTACTATTTAAGAAAAGTAGGGGAATGAACTGATGGAGATGTAGAGAAGGAGATCGAGATAAAAGTTGATAGTTAATATGAGCAAATAAATACAAGTAGAGGTAAAAAGCAAAGTTAGGCTGGAAATTGAGAAGTAAAATTTTTTTGTATAGTATAATAATTAGAGCCTGATATATGATTATTTGAATTAGGCTCAAAACAAAATATAAATCAGAGGCTGGATAAAACTTTATAGGCGATAATATAATAATAATAATAATAATTTTAAAGTGTAATATCAAAGAAATCTTATATGAGAATCCAAAGCAGTTATATTTAAGCTCACTTTTTTAGAAAGCAAAAATAAAAAATGGTAATTCTATTAAACATTTTCACCAAAATAGCAAAATGCAAAATCAGAAAAAACACGCCTATTTTTTTTTATCTGTACATTTTATCTAAAAAAGGCAAAGCTTATTGGCCATAAACACGAATAAAAATACATCTGGGCCTAATTGTTCAATAGGAAATTTGATAAATAACCAATAGAGAGCCTTTTTCGGGTAATAGCATATTACTGGGCGAATTATATAGATGCCGTTTTTTGGTTCTTACCACTAAAGCGAAAACATAAATATTGGAAGCTACCAACGAAAAGTAGAAGTATTAGAGAAAAAAACGTATGTGGTGTTTATGGGTTTTGGCACATATCTGTGCTTATTGCCAACATCTATATGTATTTACTACCAGTAAATGTTTCCAAAATGACAAGGCCCTGTCTTTCATGGCTTCTAGGCGAAGGGATTTAGAAACAGTGAAATATCCTCTACAGCATAAAAAGAAGCAGGTTGAAAGCACCCTTTTTTATTAGATTCCTATCTGAGCGCCGTCATGAACACTCGGCGTTTAGTCTGGAGATACTACATCACAGGATCTGTTTTGTCCTAGTCCCAGTCATTATGAGAACAAAACCTACCCCATTCTTGGGGAATTATTTTTTCTATAAACTTGTTAGTAGCAAGTAAAGAGCCGTCTTTTTGAAGTCACTAAAAATGCCTCATCTGACTTCAAGCGATTTAGTCGCCTGCATTCCTTTCCTCCATAACATTATCGATTCAGCTGCGATTTTTTTTTTTTTAAACACACTCTATCATCAGAGAGCATAACTATTGGGTGCCGCTGTATCATAATAATAATGTTTCCCAGCCAATAAATATTCAACTTTTGGAGTATTGGTGGAAATTATTTGTGGCGTGATACCCCACTCCTCTTTTAGTTTGGTTACTCTACCACTTCATTTTTTTAACTGTTTTTTTCCTCCCCGCGCAACAAATTAGCTATCACTTAAAAATCTCTATCTCTGCGACAGAAAATAAAATCGGACCACATTTCAATTCAAGTTTTGCCTTTCTTGGATCAACATACCTCATTTTATCTCGGCTGGTTCACTGCCCCAATTTAATCTCCTATTTTCATAATAAATTAAATAATTTATAGGCTTGATTTGGCTTCCAGATAATCAAACCAAGTTAAAATAAAATCCGATCTGTATTTGAACTGAGTAAGTGCATCGAATATCTACATGATGAATTTTTTTAAGTCTTGTCACATCCATCACGCATCTTTTAGCCGTCCATTATACCCATATTTATCTTTGCCACAAAATCTCTTGTTTTTTTTTTAGTCTTTTTCTTTACTGACAACCAATCTATCAAAATACAGATCAAATTTAAAATGTTTACTATAACTAAAAAAAGTAAATTTAATTTATAAGAAATATAAGTGATAACCTTATCAACCCCAATAATAGTTTATAGTTTATTATTAAAAGAATTTTATTATTTGCGCCCACATCTAAATTTATAAGGCGCTAATATCAAATATTTATATATGTAGTAATGAGTTCAATGTGAGCTAATATTGCTGCTATCAGAAGGTAAACATGATATTTTATCTATAATATTCAGTGTCAATAAAAAAAATTAAACTTTGATATTTCAAATAAGTTTCAAGTTTATATTCACAATATCCATTATGCACCTTTAAATTTCAGCGTACTTATTCTTGTATTAGTACAAAGTCAAGATAAACGAATAAACTTGGAAAATAAATTTAAAAATGCTTTGAATAAATTTTCAGTCACTTTATTAACTAAAGTATTTTATTTTAAATTTCCGCCGCATCCAAGTTTAATAGTTGCGTAAAATTGGAGTTATTTAAACTCTTTACTTTATTATTTTCAAAAAACTTATCTAACTAAAAAAAGATTATCTGTTAGACTTATGCTTACTTATATCCTTAGGTAAGTAAACTCGTATTACTTTAAGCCTCGAATTTAAATTATTTTAATTGAATACTTTAGGCCATATTTTGTAGATCAAAAACAGCCTACTGCGAGGGAAAGGATTAAACTAATCAAGCTTGATGGATATTTGCAAAACTAACCAAAATCAAGTGCATATTTGCAAAAATAGTAAAAAATAAATATTTTTTAAAATAAAAACTTATTTTCAAATTAAATGAAAATTTTATTGATGATAGCCTTGATTTTTTTTTTAATATTTTGAATAAATATATAGAGGGCTTTTTAATGTTTTGAACGGCTATTTCTTTTTATAAACTTATGATCCAATTTAATTAGCAATGACCTCTGAGAATTTTTGGATATTTGAACTTTAAATTGTTTCTTTGGTCATAGTTTAAATTCAAGCCTAATTGTCAAGGCTGGATTTTCAAGGGAGATTTATTAATATATAAAAGATATGTGTATTGGGGGCTAGTAACTATGGGAATGAAATATTGTTGAAATGCATACTTTTTTATGGAAAAGGATAATGCTGTTCTTATATATGTTTGGGAGAATGGGAAATGATAAAATAGTAGAAAAACGTTTGGCCAATAGTAATCAAATAATGGAAAAGAATGTCATTGTGACATAATAATCAATAATTGCACCATAATAAATGTTGAATATGTCACTAATCTTTTATTTATTATACGTTTTATTTCATACTTTTGTTAAGCTTATTCTTCATAAATTTGTGCCTTATATTTAATAATACGTAATTAAGTATAGTTCAAGATTTTTGTATTAGAATTAATACTTGTACAAAATGTCACTATTAGAAATCAGTTAAAGCCGTTTCACTGCCGAGAGTATAGGATTTTTTTTTAAAATTTCATTTTTTTACTATAAGAAATGCATGTTTAGACCTTTCAGCTGATAGATTGACCTTATTTCTCTTTATGCACACAGCTGGTACATCAATAATGGAGCCTATTTGGATATGGGTAAATACTTTTTTTATTCCTTGTGCCAACTTTTCTGTTCTTTAGTTTAATTTTATAGCATTTTATATATTTTTTTATTGTATCAACAAAATTTCGATTAGTCCTTTACCATCAACGACTCTTTAAAAAAGTGATTTATTGATTTGCAATACTGATTATAATTTTGTGTATTATTTGCTACTATTAGATGCAAGCCAATGGATTGAAGAAGCTTGGAATATAATTAATTTCATTGAAAATAGTTGGCTAAATTTTATTGTTCAAAAAATTATCTGTAGCTATTAGAGGCTTAAAATATAATTAATGAAACGTATTTATGTATAAGTTTCAGCTACTGAGGCAAAATCCTTCGGTTATTTTGAGAGTATGTTCATAGGGCTCATGTTGATATTGATTTTATTTTTATTTAGAGTTCGACTTATCAATAAAGAGTTTAAAATTTTGTATAAACGGCTTATTTGATTATGAAAAGCGATGATTTTATTAATAACAGCTTGACCAAAAAAAAAAAAATAAAGATTTTTAAATTAAATACTAAAACCTTCAGTTTAGTCTTGCTTCCATTTTCCCTATTATCTTTTCATATTTTTCGATGATGTTTCTTGGTCGTTTTGTGGCGGTTTTTATACCTTTCTGATTTCATGCCAAATTTTATGACATGAATTTTGTTATAATTGTCATTATAAATTTAATAAATTAGTGCGGTTATTCTTGGGTCATAAAACTGTCATATTTAGATTGAAATCATTATTAAATTCAATTATATTCAATTAGGTTAAATTTTAAGTGATGGTTTTCAGAAAATACAAGAAAAATCAGAAGTATGGAATAAGAATACAAAGAGAATTCTTTGGGGCGGTTCTACACTTTCGCGTTTTTATAAAAATTAAGAAAAATGGTCAAAATAGCGGATTCAAGATTTTTTTTTTCGGATTCAAGATTTTTATTGGATAAAGAATTTTATTATTGACTGTTTTTATAAATATACACTCGAATTTGAAAATTTTAAATTAAATTTAAATTCCAATACCTTTTTTCATTTGAATTTTATAAAAGCTTTGTAAGTTTTTATTGTTTATTTCATTTAGTTCGAATTTGAATTTGAATTTGAACTATTTTTTGCTTATAATAACAATTTAATTCTTTCGCTGCTGAAATCGCTTTATTTTTTAAAGAAATATAACGACCAAAATTAACAAACAGTTTTAAAAACATGTACACTAGTGATTCTTTTATATACAGATTATCTTTTCCGTTTAATTTTCCCCCAATCCTCAGGTCTTACTCGTCATTCTTTGCTCAAATATAAAATATATCAAATAAATTCGAATCTTTGACAGATAATTGGTTCTAACTAATATAAATATTTTATTTCAAAGAGGTGATCGTATTAAGTTGGCACCATATTTAATGGATAAAACATCGAACTTCCAAAAAACAACAAAATTCTATTGAGTATAAATAAGTATCTACAAAGAAGATTTAAATATAGAACTGAAAGTACGAATCTGTGATTTCCTTATCGAATTTGCTTTTGAAAAGGTGTTCTATCAGCTATAATTAAACAATTATCGCGCACAGTCAAATTTTTTGCGGAAGAGGACGCGGCAGGTGCAGGGGATCTCAATAGATCCCACAATCAAACATTCAGTAGGAAGCTGCCTCGCAATTTACATGTCAATTGGAGCAAACTGACGGTCAGCAAAAGGATCCGAAACATAGTCAAGAAAGGGTTCCAGATTCAATTCCGGAAGAAGGAACATAATTTGAAGACTTTTATTGAGAACCAGCTAAATCTTTTTGTTTATCAGTGTCTCTTGGGTAGCCGAAAGCCATCAAACAGATCCTGCTTTACAAAAAAAAACCTGGAAAGTTCCAACAGAAAGCCTGCCCCGCAAACTAATGCTAACGGAGCCGCCAAAACTGGAGCTTCATCCTCATCACTACAAGAGAAAGATGGATCAGCCGCCCACACCATCATAATAGAAAATTTTGCATCACTACTATCGAAAATGGGATGGAAAAAGTCAAATCCCCCTATCCAGGCTATTACATCAACTTTTTTGATATATAAAAGAAGACTGGGGGACTCAAAAAATTCCTAGATCTGAGACAGCTAAACTTGTACATACAAGAGAGGAATTTCAGAATAGAACTCTTAGCCCCGGTTTTCCACCTAGTTCAAAGAAAGAACTTTAATAAATTATTGAACTTGATAGACACATTGATGCATATCCTGATCAAATAATCCTGAAAGAAGTACCTCCGCTTCTGCTAGAATGGCCAAACTTATCAATACCAAGTTCTTCAATTCGGGGTTTCATTGAGCCCTTACAATTATTCCAAAATTATTCGTCAGATATTGACACTGGTAAGAGAACAAGTGGTCCATAAATCAGCACATCTACACGAGCTGTTAATTCCAGGGGAATCAAAGGAGTCTTGCAATCAGATCACATCAAAGATATATTCAAAGCTAATACAGATAGGTTTAAAAATATTGTAATAAATGATTATTTATAACTTTTTTTGCAGAGGATTATTATTAAGTTTTTGGAATAATAATTTATATACACTATATTTATAAAAACTATATATGTTTTTTTGTTTAAAAAACAACAAAAAACTAATCGACATTTATATCGTTAGTTCAGAATATTGTTATTTGTAATTGGTATACTTGATAAATGTATATTAGTTATTTTTGATCTTTAGATTCTATATATCACTATAGAAAACATTATTTCTCTTTGCACATAGGAATTTAAATTGATCAAAGATAAAAATAAAATTGTTTTTTTTTTATATAAAGAGGAATAATATTTAATTTTTTAAGTAAATAAAACAAAAAATAAAACTTGAAAGGTCCATAACAGATCAAACACAATCGATCACGTATTTAGGAATGATAATCAACTAGAGGGATATGCAAATCAAATTTACTTTTTCCAAGGTACAGGATCTCCACCGAGAAGCTTCAAAACTTTTGAAAACTGATAAAAAATCTTTGGGATGCTTGGAGAGCTCCATTGATAAAATACAAGAAATTCCTATGGGTCTACATCCAGACCGGCTCGTACTAAGTCCTTTTCTGGAACTTTATAAAAACTGCCTGTTAAAGTCGAAATCATGAACACCGACTCTCACGCTAATCGAAAATTCAATCCTGAATATTTCATTCTAGATTAACAAGATGAAGTCTTGAAATGGCTTATTATTTCATCCCGAGAACCCTGAGCTCAAAAATCACGGATTCTAGAGGTTCCGCATCGGGAATAGTAGTGGATTAAAAATCCTAGGCAGGTTTGTGGATTTCCTTAGTAGCTTTGATGTAAATCAACGCCAAAAATTTATTAAAGAGCTTATACACTTTACGTCTTAGTATAGATCTTGTTTTTTCGGTATTATTATAATCAGAATATAATATCACTCTATCATACATGATGAAATGTTGTAGAACTGCTTCTTAGAAATTAATAGAAATATCAGAGTAAATCTGGCTTCACTGTATGACCACGAATACCTGAATTCAAGCTAAGTATATTCCATCTGTAATAAATCTGGCAGATTTAACGAGTTGGCCAACTGCACAGATCAAATCTTCAATATCTCAAGAGGTATTTAAAGCTATTTTTGATGTTTATAGAATAAATATGTGGATCTTTTCGCGCCATAGGAAAAATAAATGGTAGAACAATTTTAAATCTAGATCCTAGATTACTGAGCCATATGTAACAAAGCCAATCTCATCGAGTGGTCTCATTAAATCAACCCATATTTCTACCTGCCATGGAGTTTGATTTCTCAGATTAATTATAAATTCTGAAAAAAGCGCCTTAAGAACACACTGATAACACCGTTGTGAAAAACCGTAATTTGGTTTCCGGAAATTCAGAAGCTATAAATTTCTCGGTCGCTGCTCGCACAAGAAAACGCATAAGTATCAGATCCAACAAGCGGAAATTCACCACTGTCGAGCAACAAGAACTGGTATCTTATGGCATTGAGAATAAGCGAAGCTTCCTCAAATCGCAAGTTATGTCGGATACAGCCATTGAAATTATCGTTTCCAACAAACTAGTAGTCAAGCATATATTCAGGTATCATTATACGCAATAAAAATTCAGATGAAATTCTAGACAGTCACGTTGTAAACTACTTTGAACACCTCTTCAGTTCCATAAAGCTAAGTGTTTATACCATCAATTCATTTAAGCCGGAATTATTGAATTTGGTAGCAATTTTGAGGAATATGAAGAATTCATCATACATAAATGATTTCTTGAAATATATTAAAGAAAATGTGATTCAATATTATATTAATCCGGAAATTAAAATAGCCACAATAGTCGCTAGCTAAATGAATGGGACTAAAAATGAAATTTAGATACTCTCAAGCTCACAATTAAGTGTTTTTGATTATTAGATATCTGTGGTTTTCTACGGGCAAGTGACATTCATCGAATTGAAGACGAATAGACTAACATTATCAACGAAACCCTAAGAATAATAATCATTACTACTAAAGAAAAAATAAAAAAGCAAAAGGTTGAAAAGCCCTGTGAAATAACGAGTTATCCCAAACAAATTCTAAGACTAGTATTGGCGTAAACTATATAAAAATCAAAAATATATACAGAATTATGCCAATAACAACTTATAAGCCATAGTGTATTACGATAAACATTCCTTTTAGAATCACAAGGCAATAAAAAAAGTATTTATTGTAAATAGTACTGCAAGGAATATCAAGAATCTATCAAAGTTGATATAAAGAGCTCCGAATACACCAATGCGCAAGGTTCATGTAATCAGGGCAAAATTATCATAAGTTTTGGTCAAAATTTAAAATGTTTGATAGTTATTACAGACTAGACCGTAGTAATCAGTCAGATATAACCGATCAATACTACTCTTATATTAACTTATTATGACCATCCCATTAAAATAAATAAATTAATCTTCGCCCTAAAGCGGTCGATTAATATTACACCAAAAAATATAATAAGAATAGTTTCATCTTCCCAAAAGAACGAACACGTAAAGTTAGTTCAAACGACCTCTTAATTTAAATAATTTGGGTTTTATCTACCTAACCTTCCAACCAGCAGTATTTTATTATTTCAACCTTACATTATATTATTGACCCCAAAATTATTCAAATACTCATCACCGTTTCATTTGAATAAGATATTCAATTTTTAATAATATTTACTGAAAATAAATAAATTTATTTATCTGTTATTATAAAAATTAACAAGAGCTTTATTTTACAGCAAATTTGCTGCTTTTATGGTACAGCTGGGGGTGTTTTTTTTTTGACTTCAAAATTATCAGCTTTAAAGACTATGTATCCTTATTTCAACTTGCAATTAATTCTAAGCCTAGTCTATCTATTTTTTATATTTAAAAGATAGATAATTTTCCCGTACTAGATAATCATCATTATATAAAATTTAATATTTGATAGATACAGCAAATTAATTATTATAAATATTTATAAAATACTAATAAAAAATCTAGCAAAAAGTTTTATTCAATAGTTATAATTCGAAAAACTTCGGTATATATACTTAATAGCTTTTTGTAATAGAATATCTACTACGAATTTTGTAGTAGTAATATAAAAATGAGTTATATGATGTATAGTGTTATAATTTAAAAGTAATTATTTTAAGTTCTATAAACATCCGAACGGCTTGCCTTGTATGGCTGATCGAAAAACCTCATGTACACCATATTTACTATACATCTTATAAAATAGATTACATTATAACATTTATGACAACCATAGAGGAGTTAAAAGCTGCAACAAAAATATTTAAAATATTACAACTAGACAATAACAAGTCTAAATTCATATGCGAACATTATTGCAGCAGAAAAAAAAAAAAATTAAACTCGTAACTGTTAAATAAAGCGTATCATTTTAAACTTGTGCCAGCTTACAATAGGTATTGCAATATAGTCGAGTTTCAATAGGATCTTTAAACAATTAACTTGAAGATAATTTTAACTGTACTCCTGAGAAACAATGTAGAATGGCGCTAGTCGTAAATAAAGTTTGATTGTTTGTAGCGTATAGGTGCAAGAAATTATACTCACAAATAAACTTTCGAAAACAAAAGATGGGATTTGCATTTTCATGTTGTAGTCACCTATTAATATGATGATTCTTTATTGTTCAATAATCCATCGTTCGCGCAGCTGTATAAAACATTGAATTGTAAGAGGTTATCTATGATTAAACGATTACGTTTCCCATACAAGAAAAGCTGATCTTATAAATTACTTATATCTTTTAGTGAGAATTTCTTTCCTAATTATTTGGAATTCAAGTCTTTAATATTATTAGTAATGCTAACTGTACCTTAAAATGATATTGTTACCTAAAAATTACATTTTAGCCATAGGAATTGGATATTAATAGTATTCTTATTTTATTATAAGGATTCATTCAGTTATTTCGGGATCCATTTTAATACCAGTTATATTACTAAACTTCAAAACTACCATATATTATTCTGCATTATCTCATAGGCTATCTGTTAAATACTGTTTTAAACTCGAGAATTTCATTTCACTTATGAGTACTTAGTTACATTGTCGAATTTACTGTTAACTGATGCAAGTAAAATTGGTACCTCGTTTTTATATGAACTATTAGATTTATCGTAATTTTTCTAGCTAGAAAAAAAATTCTTAACAATATTCAAACACAATGATTAAAAAACATCACAAATGGAAATGAAGATACAATCGATTTTTGTAATGGATTGATTCATCATTATAATTTGTTACTTTTTGTTAATAAAGGATAAACGCAAAATCAAAGAATCAGATAAAAAAAACTTTTTTAAAAAAAATAAGGGAGGAAGAGAGGCAGCAAGTAGCTTCTATGGAATTCAGAAATACTAATAGTGTAAAATAATATGCATTGAATATTTTTTTAAGCTAATTTTCCTACTTGTTGTTTATTTGGTGTATTTGAAAAATTTTCTTTTACAAGTTTATATCAACGCTCTTTCTATAAATACAAAAAAAATAGTAAATGAATATTAGTAGTTTTAAGGCGATAGTCCACACTTATTTTCCTGAAACAAAATATTTTACAACTAAAGGATGCTACACTACTATAATCCCGCGGATGGCAGTAAGTACGATTTATTCAGCAGTTGTGTTCATTTTGACTAATGGAAAAAATCTCGAAGCTTTACCCCCCATAACAAGTAATAAACAAACATATACAGTTTATAAAGATAATATTCAATTTTAATACCATAATTTTTGAGCACTTGGTAATAAAAACAATGAATATAATATTTAGTAAACTTATTTTCAATATTCGTTGCACTGTTGATTGTACTGAGAACTAATAGTGCATATGATCGTTACTGGGAGGGCAGGAAACTCTTTGCAAAGATCGAGTCGTCGATAACAAAGCTCATGCGAACATTGTACCAAAACGTTGTGGCAACCACTCCTGAGCAGCATGTGGAGAAGATCCAGGCGATGAAAAATGTAGTGGCAATGGGGTACTCGATCGAGCATTACCTCCGCGCCAAACCGAATTATATCGGTGCAAGAATGACTGAGTTGCTATCGCCGCAAGTTCTCGCCAGATGCGAATCACTAAGGATGAAAAATTACCTCGAAGCCGAGAATAGCGCAATACATCCACTATTCATGTCCCAGAATAGATGCGAAGTAGCAGCGCGTTCTGCGTCACGGCAGTCAACAGAAAGTAACGCGGCGAGCAAAAGTGAGCCCGCAAACAACTTCACCGGTATTGACGTTGCCCGCGCCCAGCAAGAATTCGACTTGCTCGCACTCGAAAACAAGGTGTTTCTGAAACAGACGTACAACCTGCCGATCCTACTCTCATTCGAAATCTCGCAGTTTTTGATAAACACCCAATCGAACAATACTTTTCCGCAGCAGCTGTACTCCAACACCCACGAAACCATCAGCTCCATAGTCGACGCGTTCGTCGACTGTATACGCATCGAAACTACGCCATTGCCCGTCGCATACAGCTCACATCTCCACCTCGTATGCATGATCTTTCTAGCTCTTGTCCCCTTCTACCTCATCAATTCGTCGCTTGCTACTTTCTTATCCATCCAAATCACCATCTCGTTCATCGTCCTGGGGATATTGTCTATCGGCGAAGGCATCGAAAATCCGTTCGGATGCCAAGCTAATGACCTCCCCATCGAAAAATATATTGACAATTTGTATGATCAGCTCATGTACATAATAAACCAAATGATATAACCCTCCTCCCTCTCAACTACCGCCTCGTTCATCCATTGATTTTTTCAACAAGTTCACGAAAGCGCAGTATAAAGGCTCAAAACTTGTATAAATATTAATCCGATATACAATGAATCCGATCAAACAGCTTTGGCTTTACGAATTTTGTTTTTCTTTTCTTTTTTTTAAAAAAAAGATGAATATCCCTGTATAAACTTTAATTATCTAGATTATCTTATTATATCAAACTGTTATAATAATACCTTTTTTTTAATATTGTTAATCTATATACTTTTGTTTTTGATACTATATATATTTATCGAAGCGTGGGTAGAGCAGTTTTTTTTTTTTTTAATTTTAGCTATTGGAGACATGCCAAGACTAGTGTAATTATATATATTGTCCAAATAATAGTAATAATGAGATTTTAATGCGTGTGCAAATATAAAAAATTCAAAATTTTATTTGATTTTGACAAAAAGAATTATTAAACAGCTAATAGAAACAGAAGAGGCGGTGATGATTAGGGGAATGTTGATAGCACTGATGAATGCCTTTAGGACATCATCTCTAACAAAATCGGGGTAACTTCCGCTGAAAATGATTGAACTGTCTGAAGATGAGTTTAATATTAAAGAGCTATATTGTGGGTGGCTGGATGCAACAGCTGCGATTTTTTTAGTCAGTAGCTTTGAGTACACAGATATCAGGATCGAGCTACTAATCATGCTACCCAAAGTTATGATGAATGAAAAGAGGCCGATGTATAGAGGTTTGAGGTTGTTTGGCGGTTGAGATACAAAAAACATGACAGCGCAAAGAGTGACACCAACAATTCCCCAGCCTATTATGAACTCGCAGATAGATACTAAATAAAAGCCTGTGTTTTGGTTAAAAAAAACTTCAGCGATCGATGGGCCAATTATCAGCAAGTAGTAAAAAACAAAGGCGTATAATGGTTTGGTTCTTTTATAAATAAGAGGAAATACCAAACCAGAGACTGAAGAGCCTAAATAAAAAAAGGATGATATTAGACCAAGCTTTAATTTAGTCAAGTTTAGTATAACAGAGCCATAGAATGGGATGAAGAAGCTTGAGGAGACATAGCGAGAGCCAATAAAAACTAGGGATAGATATACAATAACTTCGTTCCGTCTGGTAAAGATCTGTATTGGGATAATTTTATTCTTGGTAGATTTAGACTGGGTGAAAAAGAATAGGGGGAGACAAACTAAAAAAACACATCCTAGAACGATTGTTGTAGTTAAGTTAAAAATCGAAGAACCAGATGCCTGAATTTGGGGGAAAGGAAACAAAAATAAAATACGATGAAAATAAGATTAATGAGAAAAGAGACGAGAGTTATATGTATTAGTGTATAAAGTCTTGTATGAGTAATTGTATAGATAGATATGTAAGGATGTAGGACTTACGCCGTTTAGACAGCAAGCCAAAGAGATTATAGAGGCGATCAGAAGGAAAGAGCTTAAAAAATTGAAATTTTTCCATTTGTTGACTTTAACTAGAGAATCATTTGATTTGTACATTGAGAAGAGGCAGATGATCATTCCTATGGCGATAAAAATTATGAGGGCGATAAAAAGAGACCTAAAGTTGTATTTAGTTAAAAGTAAGGGGGCAAATAAGGGGCCAAAGATATTGCCGACATTGTGGGAGAAAGAGGAGAATCCGTAGTAAAAGCTTCTTTGCTTGAGGGGAAATGAGTGGAGGATGAGTAAGTTGATGAAAATGCTCATACCAATTCCACCGAGGGCAGAAAAGGAGTAGCCGATTATTACCATGAGCATGCTTGATCCGATAACACTTAAAATGGTGGCTATTGATAAAAAAATCCAGCAATAAGCGAAAAAGGCATTGTATCCAACTATGGAGATAATGGGACTGAAGAATGGTTGGGAAGAGCATGAGATTATTACGTAGCCTAAACTTAGCCAACTTGTGTATTGAAGGGCCTTGAAGTAGTTTCCAATAGCTGAATATGAGGAGTTGACAAGGGTTTGGTTTATGTTTGCAACAACAGTTGCGGCAATGATACTAGGAGTGGTGAGTATATTTTGATATATAGTATACTGTTAATGAGCGAATTTTTTAATTGTATAATTTTAAGAAGCGAAAACAAAAGAAAATTTTTTATAAGATATATGCTATGTTCTAGAAGTTAATATAATAGGACGATATTTAGGCAATTATGAGGGTATTATTATAGAAACTTACAGACAAAAGAATAATTTTTTGTTTCTTCTATTGATAAAATATATGATTTTATCGGCGTCAGATTCAGGTTTTGAAGTCGGGGTTTGTTGGGCTTCTATGTCACCATTGATGCTAGCAGTTATTTGAGGATCGATTTCAATGCTAAAATTTTTTAAGGAAATGGGATTCGTGCTACTGTTGTTGGTGGTTACAGATTTTAGGTGGTTTTCCTCTTTATAGTAGTTTGTTTTTGTTGAATCGTAGTTGTCGTTTGTGTCAGAGGTGATAGAAGGATCGAGCTCAATGGAGTTTACTCTAGGGGAATTTTCGGCACTTGAAGATTTGGCAGTCATATTGATTGGGTAAATATATAAAAATATGGAAAATGGGAGAAGGTTATTGCAATAAGAAGACTATAAAAATGCATATAAATAAAAGAGGGAGTATACATATATTAAATAGGGCGTTATATGAAGTTAGAAATTATGAATAAGGTTGAGTATATACTAAAAGTAAATTGACTGCTATATTAAGCTATAAGATAATTTGGGGGATGGGGAGATATAAATTATGAATAGCTGCATCGATAGTTAAATATACTAGCGCGTCAATGCTTAAAGTATGGAATATAGAATTTAATAAAAGTTCTGCTAAAAGTAGTTTCCAAAGGATTATGGGCTTTATAGGTACCGACTTTGGATAAAAGGTATTATTAACGCCTAGATTGATCGCTAAAAAGATTTACCACCTTTTATTTGAGTTTTGACTTATTTTGATATTTTAAAGACTTTTCTTGATACTTTAATTACTAGCTTCTTCATCTTTGGTACCTTTTTGTCAAACAAGAGCGTACAGTTAGAGGCGTGATTGTAAAAAAATTAAAAAGTACAAGTATTTCGCAGCTCATAAATGCGTCTGGATTAGGTACAAATAGTAAGCCCTAATTGCGTCACCTGCGAATAGGTTTCTCTCGTCAGGAACCATGTTTACGCTGCATAAATCACCTATGCAGATCCCCAATATCAAATATTTCGGCACCAAATAAAAACTCTCGATGTCTAATCAAATCTGCTGCTCCTGAAAACATTAAATATACTCTTGGGATTATAAAGCTAAACCCTGAAATCATAAAAAAATTAGAGCAGAAACTTTAAAATTGGCCTCACTTCTACGATGTCGAGGCAGCTACCTGTGGAAAATATAGCAAAATGCCCAAGATGAT
>LSSN01003533.1:0-28824 GCA_001970855.1 Smittium culicis | reverse complement strand
TATTATTGGCGGAGCAAGAAAGGCATTTTGATTTTTCTATTTCTTCGTTTCAATATAAAATTTTTATTTGCTAAAAAAGTAAATTATTCAACTCATTGGCTGATTATTTTTTATGCGATTTTATACACTGAAACTCTTTACACTATAAAATGACCTCTTCATAAAGAATTACCCATATAGCTGATTTAGCCAGAACCAATAACTCGAAAATATCAACATGAGCAGTAAGATCATAGGCTAAGTGTCATTAAAACTAAGGATGGCTGGTCAGTAAAACAACTACATCATTTCAAGAAAAATTAAGAGTCTAATATTTACTTTTTTTCTTTTTCAATTTATTTTTTTTATTTATGAATAAAATATTGTAAGTATATAATAAAAGTAGAGTAAGTAAAGTTAAAAGTAAAGATTGAGAGTTAATATTTAATTTTTCCCTTCTAGTTTATTTCCAGCTTTATTTTTGGCAAAAGCTGTGATAAAAAAGTATAATTGAACACTATTAGTTAATATTATTAACGTGTTGAATCAGTAAAAAAAAAAGTATAATTTAATAATTATTATATGTACCTTTAAATTTTAAGCTGGATCAATATAAACTTTCCTTTTTGTATACAATCTAGCAACATCGTGCACATTTTCTTACTGTTACTCAGCAATTATTCTAGTAAGGTAAAAATAGTTAATTCTCTTACATAAATCAATTTCTTGAAACGGAATATAAAATTCGGCAGATTTTCCCATTATAAATATTGCTATGGAAGCAATAATGATATCCTGTAAAAGATATAGTGAAACACTACAATTTCTTGAATAATATAACATAGGTTCAAATTGCTAATATAGATAATAAAATCACCAACACTCACAATATCTAAATAAAAATTGAATAAAATCATTCAAGAAAACTTTGGATATTTTTTCTAGTCATATTGGTGGACCTGGTTAGATAAAAAATTACAATGCAAAAATAATAAAATTATAAATAAGTTCGCATTTGAAAAAAAAAAAAAAAAACATCAACAGACCCGAGGTCTCCATCTCTATCAAATCAACACCTATATAAAGTTGAACCAATGGAAAATGTATACCATAAATTATCTAAATAAAGATTCAATACCAAATATATTGAAATTCCAATAGTCAACATTAAAAATCAAAAAAGTAAAAATTAGCTTGGTTGAAAAAATCTGTCATTTCGCCAAGATAAACAGATAAATATTGCTAATACAATCAATATAAAGCTGATCAGATTTAATACATAAATCAGAAATTCAAATCCTTATACAAACAAAAATAAATGATAAAGTAAAAATTTAGAAAGTATAGATAAAATCTAATTTTTCGATTAATGGAAAAGTATATATATTCGTATTTCAGCGAATAATCTAAACGAAAATTTAATCAGAAACAAAGCAAAAATGTTATAATTCAATAAAAACTCCATTTTGTTACACAGCGAAATACGTTGAAGCGATAATCTAGGCAATGAATATCGAGCGAGAAAAAAAATCGCTTGTGTAGATAGAAAAACACGTATTTATGCATCGACTTCAGAATTTATAAAAAAATTGAACAACCAGCCAAAAGCCCCACCCCCCATTCCACCCTCGCTCCCAGTAAACTCATACAGATATTGGATGCTGCAGAGATGCAGAATATCTCTCACTCAAACAGCGAATTTATAAATCTGTATCCGCTCCCAAAAACCCGAACTCCGTCTTCATACGAAGCGTCTTTTCGATTTATAAAACTCGCAAATTCCAGAACCTGCCTCGATTTTATAGCATACTCTCGCTCCAGCGCTCTAAACTTATTTTCTATCTCGCACTTTTTGCAAGACCCAGGGTTTTCTAATTAAACATCATATCAAACGATTACTATAAATCTTCAAATACCTAATAAAAAAATAGAACATTATATTGTGCAAAAATTCTTACCCAACACGTCAGCCGATATGATAAAATGGAGACATATAGGATCAGTGTCTATGGCTAAATCAATTGAGAAACTCCCAGAAACGCATTCGCAGCCAGAATACACATTGTTTATCAATTGGATCTCAGGAATGTGATTTTTGCCACCCAAATTTAATCCCTCTACATTATGAATCCACAAAGTTTCTGAGCTGTCCTCGTCGCTTGCCTCGACAGTAGAAGTGGCTCTATCAGCTATAAACGCGCCCGAGGACAGAGTTCCGATTGATTCGCTCGTGCTCTCACAAACGCTACCCGTTTTATAGCCCAAAAAATCTCGATGGACATCCGTCTCAACATACTCTTTTTGGTAGAAAAATGGAATACTTTCGGTCCTTAAGCTGGGTGTATGCTGAAAAGTATCGCCACATGCTCTGGATTTCATGGAAAACATAGACAGTTTTTCTTTAATATAACCAAACGTAACCTTCTTGCTACCGGCTTTAGGAATCCTAATTCCGAGGCCTGCACCATCACTGTTATTGCTGCCAGTGCGCTTTTTGAAGCTCTTGAAAAAGTCCATAAATGTGTATATTTTTAGAAACATAATAAATAATATCTATAAAATACCGAAATGGGAATAAATAGGGGCTTGTTTAAAATGTGTACAACAACAAGTAAAAGTCCAATTATAATATCACAAATAATGTTAGTATATAAGTATATCAGATAGTTTAGCGCTGTAAAGACTTGAAGGAAGGATTATGAGCGACTCTTTATAAAATTTATGTTGTATAATTACAAAATACTCCAAAAGATATAGATATTCAATTTCTTGGTTGAAGAATAAAACTGTGAAAGCCACATCTGCGATAAGCCATCCCTTTTATATCTAATGGAAAACGCGATTACTCACTTTCTAACCTCTCTTGAAATTTCATACACACGCACATATTATTTCTTAGATTTATCTTTGTCCTGAACGCGTATTTGAGATCGTGGCCACGGGTTCGCTAGATTCGCAACACTATCATTCCTGAATACGGCTGAATTCTTTAATGGATAAAATAAATCAAAGCTTGGGTATTGTTGGCTATATCTGAGTCGAAAGCATTTTTTTATTTAATTCTGCTTAAGTATGTGCGTGGGGGTGGATAAATTCAATGGTGTGTAATTCTGTGCCGCTATAGCACCTTTTTACTCGAAAAGAGATATACTTTATATTCAATTCATTGCCATTCTTTAAAGTCAAATATAATAATTTTAATTGAAATTACAATTACAATTGCAATTGAAATTTAATACAGCCTATATTCTATTTCCTCCAATAAGGTGGAGTCTCTTAGGTCTATTTTACATACCGATTTACTAATATTTTTTAATTTTATCATATTATATTATACTTTTATTTTTATACCACTTTACTATTTTATGTTATTATGTATATATCCCAATTGTTTTTAAATCCAGCATTTATCCAAAGCAGAATAAATATCAAGATTATTAGCTTAGATTGATTTCTCCGCATTTTAGAAGCATTTTTTTAATTGTGATTTCTCTGTGTTACTATTATTCAGTAATTGTATCTTTTTATATAAATTCCATTGTTTCATTGGAATATGGTTGTTTTATTGCCATTCCACTATTCTTATAGCTTCAATGAAATTTTGCTGGCAAATACACTGCTATTCTGGTATATAGAAATGTATGCAGTAGACGTGATCTCTTTATAGCTGCGTTTTATCCAAAATACGCACTAGTCTTCCTGTTTAAACATTATTTGAATCTAGAGTAGAAATACCTATGGTAGAATTGGAGATGGATTAGTGCATCTTTATGGCCTATTATTATGACCCAATCGGCTTACTGATGATATTAGGTTGCTAGTCTAATCGATATTTACAAAATTTATTTAGATATATTTTCTGATTAACATTTACAAATTTTGTAATCAGTCTTATTTTCTGATTAGCATATAAAAAATTTATATACTGTCTTATTTTTACTATAATGGAGTGTCGGTGCGCCAATAAATCGCAATACTTTTATTCATAGTATTAAGCGGGAAAAAATCGAGTATTTGTTGCCTTGAGATTCCGTTTAAATTTTGAATGCTATTTTAAAGGAATTAGGTCAATTTTTTCAATATTTTTAATGATAAAAAGCGAATATTGTTAAACATAAAAGTATAAAATTGATTGCATTTCATTTTTTATTTAAATACAAGGCTAGTATTTAAGGAATTGTATTTTTTAATGACCAATGTGCGTGTTGATATATTTTCAGTAACTAAAATCATATATTTAACTTTACTTATCTTATAAGACTACTTTTTATCTTGAATATTATTTATTATTATATAAATGCCATTATACTATTAAATATTTAAAAAAATAATATATATACTTATATTTGCGGTTTCATTTAATCCGCTAATCGAAAACAAAGCTAGTCATTGTCAAAGGGAAATATTATCTTTCTATATATTGCCGTATCTAGAATAAGAAAATAGATTTTATTTGTACAAAGAGAAATGAGATCTATATTTACAAAGAATAAAATGTTCTTTATTATTAGAAATGAAAATTATATTCTTATAAGGAAGACAA
This sequence comes from Smittium culicis, assembly GCA_001970855.1. Taxonomy (NCBI): domain Eukaryota; kingdom Fungi; phylum Kickxellomycota; class Harpellomycetes; order Harpellales; family Legeriomycetaceae; genus Smittium; species Smittium culicis. Next base: position 24,302 of record LSSN01003533.1, on the reverse strand, counting down.
CAGCTACAATCTGTAGAGGGTCACCTAGTAAAATAAAATTATAACTAAAAGCATTGTTTTATTTATATGTAAATTTAGAGGACATCATCTTTATTAAAAAGTTTAATTATTAGTTTTGGCAAGAAAAAAAACGCAAACAACTATTACTTGAAACTTATTAAATAAATTTTTGTCACGATGGAATATTAATACAATTTTAATTATTAAAATCTAACAAGAGTAATAGAGCGGGGTCTAGTAATATATAATCATTTTAGTACACTTCTATCTTAAGAAAAAATATGTAAACAGTTTAATATAAAAAGTTTAAATATTTTTATAAAGAGTTTAAAAATATTTCATTAGGAGCCAAAGTTATATTAATTTTATTTATAGTCTTGATAAATCAGTCTAGTTACTAAATATGATCATAAGATTTAAATATCTTTCAAAATTTTTTATCGGAAAATATATTGTTCGAAATTATAGACAAGTAATGCTCTCAACTAAAAATTAAAACTGAAAGTCAAAATCAAAAAATTGATTTTTCGTTATATCGTATATCACATAAATTAACACGAATCCTCACAAGGGCTAGTTAGTAATAATTGAAATCAATATTAAAATTTGATTAATATAATTTAATTACATTTAAATCTATTATATAATTACTTCTTTTTAATTTTCTACAATATTTTTTATGGCTGTTGTAACTTATATTAGTTTTTTTTAGTCAATAATTATAGTTAGATACACTATGTACATTTTTTTAAAAACTTTATAGTGAATTTGATTATAAGTAAAAATAAAATCAATTAGTCAATATTTAAGATGTTTTTTCTAATACTCCCCACCCCAAACCAGCTCATAACAGTTTAATTATTGAATGATTATAAATTTTTAGTTAAAAGTCTAAATTTTGTATTTTTCAATTGTATTTTTCTCAAAATTAGCAAAAAAAAAAAAAAAAAGAATGCAAGTAAAGATAATTTTCTATTTTTTTTCTGAAAAAATTTACAACTAATATTTGCTCGTGTGTGAAAATAATAGTTGCTTACCTGCTTATTTTTTATTAACCGAATTTTATTGGTTCGATAATTAAAAAATATGCAGTGAACCAAAAAAAATAGACAAGTTGGTGAAAGGTATAAAATATCTAATATTCTAATACTAATAAACTCCTCTTCCAGTCTACCGGCTGCGTACCTAAAGGGAAATGGGATCAATAAGCCAACCGAAATATCTAAACTGGTATTAATTCAAGTAGGCTGTATGGCTGAAGTTACAACCAGTCACGGAATTATGCTCTTTCCAACAATATTGAATTATTTCGGAACATCGAGCCCCTAGTCAGGGCCTGCATCTAACAGGGTTAATAAAAAATAGGCTCATACCCAAACGTGGGGATGATCAACCTGGGTATCATACAATAAGCTATTAAATGGCTGAGGTCCGTATTTCTGTTGAACGCTAGACTTGTGCACAGAGATTTACCGTTTCTGTTAAAGTTTTTATTTCTTCAGTAGTACTAGTATTTACAATGGTAAATATATATGGGTGAGATATATACGAAAATCCTAACTTTTCTTTCTTGATATCATTATATGATATATAGATTATATATAATTTTTGACTGGATGTTATACTCTAATCGATAAAAATGACTAAAATAGTATGAAAACTAAACTATAGCTGATGAGAAGGAAAATTACATTAATTAAATTTCTGTTTCCCCTAATAATCTTTCAAATTTATGGTTTTTGTAAATACGTTTATATTTTATAGTATAGTTATCATTGAAAATTTAGTAATTTTAAATTTATAAAAATATTATCATAGTTAGAATAAAGGTTTATGGCACCTCATATAGCTTCGTAAATCTTTACAAATCAAGTTTTAAAAATAATTCTAGATATTTTGGCGAAGTCCAGTAACAATAAATTAAATTTAACTGGATTGACTCGTTTTCAACCAACTTAAAAGATGGGGTATTGCTAAAAAGAACAGACCCAGGCTTTTTTTTATAAGTTATATTTCTGGTCGATGGGAATTCTGTCTTTAGCGATGGGATTTTATCTTTGGGCGTGTTGTGGTTAGAAGGCATATCATATAAAGAAGTTTTTAAGAAACTGTCAGAATTTAGGAAATTGTTATCAGGAATTTTTTGTCTAGAACTAGGATTAAATACAGAGTTTTGGATAGTTGTGAGTTCCAAGTATTTCTTACACGGAACTATGGACTTTTTATAGATGATTTTATATAATAATAAATAGTCTAAAACTTCAGACAATTCCGAGTTAGAGATGTTTAGTCCTAACTTTCTAGAAATATGTGATTCATATACTCCTGGATGCGAAGATATAATTGATATGACAGATTCTAATATAGCTTTTGTAAAATTTTTATTTAATTTGCCATCAATTCCGTACCATATCTTTCCAGGAATAGTTTTATAGCATTCACCAATTTGGGTATTTCCCATTTTATCTTCATCATTATTTCTGGAAACACTCATATCTGAGGGGTTTGGTAATAATTTATCTTCAATATCAGTGTTATCATTCTGTGTGGTATATAATAATCTGCTTATTTTAAAATCTGCAGTATTTTTGTTTACAGAATCATTATTAGCAATAGAATTTGCATTTAATGATAGTGCCTCTTCCTTAGAAATCAAAGATTTTCCGTTTGGAACACCGATAGACCAAAATGATACGTATATTACGGAGGTATACCTAGTTTCTCTTGTTCCTACTCTATAAATATATTTAATGCTCTCTGTATCTAACATGTATTCATTTTCACTTGGTTCCAAAAAAATTTCCAAAGACTCTTGAATCATTTTTGAATATTTTTCGCGGTCGTCAAGTAAATTGTTTAAGTCTAGGTAGTCAACAGCTAGTCTAATGTGTTGGTCGTTTGGTAGCAGTAGAGGAGGATGGTAACGCATTAGTACACATAATTTGATATCTAAAAGTGTACATCCTAATGGACCTGATTCAAAAATGGCTCTTGAAACGAATTGAACAAGTGAAAAAAATAGGTTCTGACTAATTTTTTTTGTAGTTGGGGAATTAATTGATGGAAAAGTTACTGTGTATTTTATAATTGTTGTATTATCAGATTCATTAACATTACTTTCGCAGTTGCTGTATAGTGGGGATGCATAAACCTCGTTTTTTGATTGAGATGAAAATAAGTTCCTCCAGAACCCGCTATAGCGACTTATCAAACTTATTTGGTTATTAAAAGGAACATCAAATGAAATTTTTCGCTGAGATGCGTATTCTACAAGGTATGCAAACTCTCCAGAAGAAGTATCCTTATTTAGGATTATCAAACTATTATTTTTTGCATTATTAAAATCATGACTTGATTCGTTTACATTGTAATTTTTTAGTTCGCGAGTTGTTGAAAGGCTGTTTAAAGAGCTAGGTATCAAGTTTTTATTGCTTGGATTCAAGTATTTCTGTGAATTTTTGCCGTTAATTGTAGTAAGATTTTTACTGTGATTTTTTGTAAGATTCATGTTTTTAAAAGCAAACTCCAATTTTGGAATTACAAAGGAGGCTTGCTGCAAGAAGAATTCGGATGCAAATTTAGGTTTTAAATTATTCACATATCTCTCAGTTAAAGATACGGATCTTATGGAGAATTTTTTATTTTGGTCACCTGTAAAATTAGATGATACTTTACTTCGTTTACTTAAAGTACCGTTCTCTCGAACATTTGTAAAATTAAGACCATTCTCTCCATCAGAATCTGTTTTCTTGTCGTCAATTAAAACAAATACGTCATTTTGTGATTTTTGACTTGTATCGATATTTTGTTCTTCCGAGGTTGTTATTTCTGTAGACCCAGTAGAACCAAACTCATCGCTAATTTCTAAGGATTTTTTAGTATTAGTATTTCCAATAATATTCATATGATCAAAAGACATTTCATTAATTCTGGATAAATACTGAGCGTCTGTATCATTTTTAGCCAAATTATCGCTACGCCTTGACTTAGTTAAAATTCCAATTTTGTTGAAAAATTTTAAAACTATGGTGAAAGTAAGTAAATTACTTTCAGTTTCTTTCTGAGATAGCTTTAATGATTCTTTATCATCAGAGCAAGGAGTAATGTTTCTATCTATTATTTTAACAGCTAGATTGTTATTAAAAGGTACATAAAAGCTATCAAAATCGGCATTTTCAAATGAAGAACTAGAGTAATCATCAAATGAATCTACGCTGTCTTTACTTTTGTTAGAATTTTCAATATGCAGGAAGAATTTTCTTCCTGAATTGTGTAGAATGAGGTTATAAAAGTATTCCGAATTATATATGTTATCTGAAGTTAGTATTAATTTGAAAATAATTTGTTGAAGAATATTTCTTCGTAAGTAAGAATCAATTTTATACGGCAAAGTAAGTTTTTTTGAAGAAAAGCTCGTCATATTAATAAAATGTGGATTATCTTTGATTTCAGTATCATAAAAGTCTCCTTCTAGGTTATGTGTAGTATTTTCAATTACATTGATTTCTTCGTCTCTGTTAGAATTTATAAAGTCAATGGTGCATTCAAGTTCCTTAATATAATTTTTACAAAAAAAATTGAAGTTTTCGAAAGTCTCCATAAAATAATAAAACAGCTGAAAACAATTTTGTTTTAATGGATACATTCCACGCAGCCTTTCATAGTTATTTGATATGGAATATAATGAATACGGAGCCAGTTGAATACTTTCAAAATTTTCCAGGTAATTGACATTTTTAATACCAGCTTTGTATGTTGAGAAGTTTGTATATAAATCAGAAATCTCATTATTGAAAATGCATTCGTCTTTGTCTTGATGATAGTCTAAGTATCCCCCCAAGCTAACCCAAAACAGCTGTAAACGATTTATAGCTAAAATCTTTAAATTGTAAGGCATATTTTTAAAGTTTTTTTTGATTTTAATAGTGTCTATTTTATGGATAACTGAATGGTCTGTTGGATAGTTAAGGGTTGATAACCATGGCATCCTTAGGTTTTGCATAAAGAGGTAAGATTCGCTCATATGCTTTTTTAATGAGGCTTGATCGTTAACGTAGTCTTCGTAGAAAGAGTTTTGGAATGAGTTACGCGATTTAAAGTCAGTGAGATGGTTGAACTCATCGTCAGAGATTATAAGCTCAGTATCAGAAATGAAATCGTCTTTCGATGAGTTTACTGCATTTTTTGAAAGTAAGGACCTACCTTGTAACTCTGTTTTTGAAATAGCCATCGAATCTGATGGTGTATGTATTATGTAATTTCTGAAGAGTAAGTCTATTGAACTTGGTAAGATTATGTTTAAACTGCTTTGAGTAGATCTAATTTCATTAGATAAAATATCTGGCCCACTATTGATGGACAAACCAGAGTTATCAATCTCAATGCTATCATGACTTAAGCCCAAAGCATCCATAAGGAAAGGAATTCCAAAATAAAAAATAAGCCCAACAGTAAAATTTGTTTCCTTAAACAGGTCTATTTTTTGAATTATTTCTAGTTCGCTGTTAGTTTTATTGGAATTAAGAGCTTCGTATTCGCCGTTTTGGCTTTTTTCTTTGATAGAGTTGTTGGAGTTATCTTCTATTTCTTGATCAAAAAGCGAATTACTACTGGTGGTACTGTAGTTTTGGAAAATAGTTCTATCAGTATAATTAGAAGTGGTGTATGATCGAAAAATATCGTCTAAATTCAAAAGAAAACCAGTTTTAGAAATATGTGGCCTAATTTTACTATAAATCAATTCAATTCTGTTGAAATACTCGGTATTTTTAGGCTTCTTCATTAATCGAGAAAAAATAAATTTAAGACGTGAAGTGTTGAAAAAACTAATGTCATACTTGAAGGATAATTGAACCAAGTTCCAGTGTAGAGGAAGAGAATGTGATTTATTTAACCAATTAAGAATGGAAACAGACACTAAAAGGCGGTTAGAATCTAAAGTTGACCATTTGTTTAGAAAATGATCACGTCTAACATTGAAAATATTGTCAGCATTTCTTCTAGCCCTTCTCGAAAAAATCTTTGTCAGCATATGACCTAGTTTTATACACATCTCGTAGTTTATTAGATATTCGGACAAATTCTTATAACTAATAGGGTTTTCAATACCAGAGCTAAGAGAAGTATTATTTTTAATAGGACTAGGATCGGTTTTTAGGGAGTTTTCGTAGAAATTTTTAAAGTATTCAAAATTTTTTGAGTGTTCGTTTTTATATAGGTTAAAAATATGATCAAAACCATTCGTTTTACGGGGAACACAACCATCGTTGACTTTAGCCATTTCAGTGATATAGTTAACGACAATTTCATTTTTATAGCTTCTGTAAATATCCATGTATTTTCCTATGTCATTGTGTTTAGAAGATAGGTAAGCATGGTATAGAATATAAGAGGCGGGATACTTAAGAAAATCTTTCTTCCTGAACTCTTTAAAATCTTTAGATTTTAAATAATCAAACATTTTTAGGTTGTTTTCAAATTCAAAGTAGTGGTGGGTATCGACTGTATCAGCGTATGGTTCATATACACTAAAGTTACCGTATCGCTTGCGATATTTTTCAATGTCGTTATGTAGCTTGAATGAGTCAATATATTTGTTAAGAACAATTTTCTCCTTAATATTAATTACTCTTAACATTTTCTTTAATTCAGCTGCGTTTTTTTTAGGTTTAGATGAAAGCGACGAAGAGCCACTGTTGAGCACCTTCCTCTTTTTTCTTAAATTTACCATATCTGCATCTTTAATCGAGCTTAAGTTTAGATTTCTTTTCCTGGTTAGCCATTCTAATTCATATTTTTGGTAATAAGATTTTGCAGCTGATAATTCTAAATAATTCTGCTTAGATATTAATTCCAATAGTTTTTCATCTTTAATTGGAGTAACTTTGTTTGCAAAATCTATATAGCTATTTAGAACAGTTTTTTGAGAAAACGACAATTTGTTTATATTTACGTTCCATTGATATTCTTGGTTGATACTAAAAAGAGGGTCTTTTGAGTCTTTGCTTAAAGGAATGATATTCAAGTTGTTACTCGAGCTTATGGGGTCACTGCTAGATTTTTTACCAATGCTGTCTAATGGATGTAAAAAATGTTTATCTCCAGTTACTGGGTTAGAGGGAAGGTCCTTTAGAGTAAATTGAGGGTTTAAAGACATAGATTTTATATCTAACCAAAATCTATCTAGATTTGATTTGTCTAATAGGCTATAAAATCTATTTTCAATATATGGTGGAAGAATAAATGGTTCCCGATAATCTCTTATACCTACAGTTGACATTAACTGATAACCAGGGTATAATTCAAACAAATTTTCCCAGCTTATATTGAATATGCTTTTAATATCTCTGGTATCTTTTTTGGGGTCATTTCCGTTTGATTTTTCACTAGCTTTACTGCCTTTAACATATGACGGATCTGAGTTTTTTGATATTAAAAAATCAAACTGTTCATTCTGGCCATACGCTAAAGATAAAATTGATTCAGGGATTTCATTACAATCTATTAGCTCTGCTTTTTTTAGCGGTCTTAATAGCTCAAGGCGGATCAATACACCGATGATGGGGCGAATAGCACGTCGAATCTTGTAAGCATCATTTAAAACAACTTTTAAAATGGAAATAGGTAAGCTACCTAACGGAGTATCTAATCTGTCACTAAGTGTGATAATTTTATTTCCCTGACTTTGATCATTTTCGCTGTTATCAATAATAGGCGATGATTGGCGACTTTTATTAACGAAACTATCAAACTTTCCATCCAAATATTCGTGTAAAACCCCAGTGACTTTTTTCCATTTCACTAATTTAAAAATAAAGCTTAAAGGAAAGGATTGTAATATTTGGCTAACACCAAATCTACCAAATGAGAAAGATTTTGAAGACGTTTTTCCTGTTTGGAATATCGTTTTGATCAAAAATTCATGAATTTCTTTTGTTAGAGCCATCCTTGATGGGCGATACATAAATTCTACAGTCAAATCGTGGTAAGCAGATATTTTTTCTTCATTTGAAGCTATGACTTTCTGGATATTTAATAAGTAAGAAGGTGAATTTTCATTCTTTTCGGGATTAAATTGATCATAACTGTCAGTAAATGGATCGATATTGCTATGATTTATAGAGTCTAAGTCCAAGTGATTGGGTTTCTTTTTAGGTTGCTGACTATCAGAACCTGATATACTCTTCTCAGTTTCTTTGTCATCAAGATAGCTAGAAAATAATCTCTTCACCCCCCTTTTATCGTTTGATTGCGAGACTTTAGGTAACAGATCGTTTTGTGAGCTAAACGGCTTTTTATTAGACGCGCTTTGTGATCGAATATCTTTTAAAGTAATGTTGTTGCTACGATTTTTAGGCCTTTCAACAGTGAACGAATTTGGAAGAAAGGAATTTTTCTTTAAGTTTTTAAAATTATAATGTTGTGCTTGTGGAGATTTAGAGCTTTTAATATAATTCTCAACTATCTCGCTTTCGGGATCGATTGATCTATGTATGAGGATAGTTCTAGTTACTAAGTTTACATTTTTCTTCTTATCGAAAATAGCTTTGTTTATAATTTGGTCTTTGTCATACATTTCGTTAGGGAAATATCTAGGTTTAAACGAATTTGAATTTATCGCTTCAGGGTCAACAAAAAAAAATCTACATTTTCCATACCCATAAGATTCTAGTTCAAGGAAAGTTTTATTCAAAGTTTTCTTGCAGATTTTATAGCTTTTGTGGGTTAAACTTGAAGCTGATTTAGCAAGCAAGTTCAAATCAAAATCAAATCGAGTTTTTGGGTCAAACAACTTGCTAGGAGAAGATTTTTCTTCAGAATTGGGGAATTTTATATCTGTATCTACCAAACCTAAAATCAGCTTGCTTTGATACTGTGGGATGGACATCTCTAAAAAGCCCATAAAGCTTTGAGAAATTTCAATAATTTTTTGCGATTCTAAAATATCAATTACGGTTTGTTCTCTTATCAATTTAACTATTGATATCCTACATCCGGAATTTATAGACTTTAGCAAGTAGCTGTAAGAAAAGACCTCCCAAACATCTTTATCTATTCCAGAAGTGCTAATAGAGTTGATGCTATTAGCTGTAGGTTCTATTTTTGCAAGATCAGTGCTTTCAGAATCATCGGGCTGGTTGGGTGGAATATAGAACACAGAATCTTTAATTGAGTTTGATTTTTCAGAAGGAGTTTGGTTAAAAATATTATAGTTGCTTAAAGAAGAATCTAATTTATGAGTTGAAATTAAAGAGGGTGGGAAAATTAGCTTGTGGTTTTTAATTAGCTCATCAGTTGCAAAATAGCGTTTGCTGGACTCTCTTCCAATATTTTCGTATATGAACTTTACAAGAGGTTTGGTTTTTTTGCATTCAATAAATTTTTTTAATATTGTTCTAGAGACATATTTATGGCTTAAGTGGTTAAATAAATAAGTGATACTTTTTGTTTTTATTCCATTTTTTCCTGACATAAACACTAAGTATGCAATCTGAACATCAGGGGGTAAAATATATAATAATCCACGGTTACAGTTATTTAATACAGAAAACATATACTGGTTGTCGGGATCCATGTAATTATCGTAATCGTAGTTATTTTGGTCAAATGATTGACTTTCAGAAAAATTTTCTGGAAAAGAGGGGTTTTGACTTTCAGTGTCAAACGTTAAAAGATTATTATTTTTAGAAGTGTTAGATTCTATAGAACCGGATAAAAGATTGGGGTCAATTAAGCGAATACATCTCTTAGAAACATTTAGTTTAGCTCTTGGTGATAAGGGCATTATGTTGTCCGTTCTTGGAACTCTTGCTTTTAAATTTTCAATTTGACCATTGGTTTCTAAGCTTCGTATTTGGCGATTAAAGAATGAGCGCTGCCAGTTTATTCCTGGCTCAAGTCCTATCATTTCAACCAGATCTTCAGCAAGCATGATGTTATTTGGGGCTTTTTGTAGAGCGTCAATAACTAAGTCTTTAATGCGCGATAAAAACAAGAGCTCTTCTACGTTATTAGGATCTTTGGTATTTTTAGATGAGGTTGATAATCTGCTTGACTTTAAGTCTTTAATCTCATCATTAAAATTGTCTTTATTTAGGAAATTTTTCTTTTCAATGTTCAATAAATTTGCCTGACTTTGGACAAAGAATTCGCGTTCTACTCGAATTTCAGTTTTCTTGCTTGAATTTAAAAAAATGAGGTTTGTATTGAAGCCGTCTATAAAAATTTGAATTTTTTTTCTAAAATAAAAAGGTAATAAAAAAAAGTTAAACTATGAGAAATAATAGAATATATGAAAGAATGTATTTAGCGATTTAGAAAAAAAAAATAAGAGGAGTTTTTTATGATAAATATTGATAAGTAAAATTACACTAAGCTATGGGTCTCTAGAACCTTTATGTAGTGAAATACAGATCTTGGATCAATTTTAGTTTTGTGTCCTAAGTCAGCCTGGGTAATTCCAGTTTTCCTGAATCGGGATATGACAATTAGAAGAGCAAAAGCAGCTTTGCTATTAAGTATATAATTATTTCCCTATTTAAGCGAAAAATATTAAAAGTTAAATCAATTGTAAAGTTTATAAACTAGATCTATAGAGTAAATTGGACTGAAAAACGAATTAAAGAAAAAATTTTTCTTCATGAAATAATAAGGATGAAAATAAAACTATTAAGTACCTCAGTTTTACCAAAAAAAGCAAAAAAGATTGATTGGGTTGAAGATTTAACAATGATACTTTTTTCATCGAGGTCATTGAAATTATAGGTATTCGATAATTTAAGAGTTGTTCTAGTTTTATTGATGCGATTGTCGTGTAAAATTTTACTGCTTTGAGAAATATATATGTCAGGGATCTGAAGAATAGTGGGCCATAAAGATTTTTTCCAGTTTATTTGATATACAGAATCCTGATTAACATCTTTAATGGAATCTAAGGCAGGTAACGAAGTATTAGATTCATTTAGCGATTCTAAAACTGAATCTTTTTTGTGAATATAATAATCTTTAGCATAATCCCAAAGTTGAGATAAAGTGCAGCCTAAAATATAACAAATACAATTAGAGAAAGAATAATAATAAAAATCAATTAATAAAGGAAAGACACTATATTTAAAACTTGGAAATCAAGCCGATAATAGAAAGTATTTGGGAAATTGAGAAATGAAACTTGGGAATTAAAAACAGGCGATAATAATGGTTGTGAAGTGCACCTATAAAAGCATCTAAAGATATTTCGTTTTTCAAGTAATTCACAAGGTCTTCCATTCTCCTAGGAATGATTTTCGTGTATATAGCCAGAAATTCTAATTTTATAACCTGCTAATTAATTGAAAAGAATATTTTGTAAATAAAAATCCATGTATTTCGAGGCAAGGTATGGCTTGGAACATTACAGTTTTAAATCGAGCAATGTGGGTGTAATTTTTTTAAACCCTCGATTTTTGTTCGAATAGATTTAGATCAAAAAATTTTTTTTATAAGTTTGTTCTGGCTGTAGTGAAATAGTTAAATAAATATATTTCAGATAGATGATAATTGGTTGAAGAATTTAAGTGGTTAAATTTATAATAAGGTTCTATGATTCTACAATAAGTGTATTACTATCGAAAAAATATGAAAATAATGCAAAATTAAAATAAAAATTTATTCTCGAAATAGAAATAAGTATATAATATTAAGCTTATGATTCTCGAAATAGAAATAAGTATATAATATTAAGCTTTGGATTCTCGAAATAGAAATAATAATTTAAATTGAGCGATGAAGCCTCCAAGAAGAAAAATAAAATAATAAATCAAAGCTTTGGATTCTCGAAATAGAAATTAGTTTATAATACTAAGCTTTGGATTCTCAAATTAGAATTAGAAAAGATTTGAAGTCTAAAAGAAGAATCAAATATATACTAAAATTTAAACGCTTCAAACAGTAATATATCCATCTGAAATAAAAAAATTCCAACCTTGCTTTTATTAACCAAAACAATTTGCCTGAATTTAAATCGAATAATTTTTAATTTCAACTTTATTGTTTAACAAACTTTCTGAGACAAAATATAATTATATATAAACTTTAGATCAGGGCCCTAACCAATAGAAGCACTGAGCTCTGTTTGGAATTATCCTTGATGATCTATTCGCCAGAAGTGCGTTCAAATGGAGCACAAAAGTCTCTTCTCAATTCTTACCAGCTTCATCATTGGAAAGTTCCATAAACAGCACTGATCTAGGCAAACTCAGCGCTGCCAATCAATGCCATAAGTTAATTCAAAATCGAACATTCTGGATAAAGGATCCAGTTCTATTAAATAATTAAAATTAAAATAAAAGACCCAGTTCTAGAGTTTACTAATTTACGATATATATAATTTTATAAACTTCAAACATCCAACAAATTAATTTTAAAAATTATTTTATCAATGAAGTTTAAAATTTAAAACTGTCTTAATACCAAACCATTGATATTTACACTTAAATTTTCTATCTAATAATACCAAGCTCATTCAAAAAACCCTCATCATCACGATTCTTTTTCTCTAATAATTTCACACACGATTCGCTTTTATTAAAATCAAGTAAACCCGAATCATATCAAGTTCATATCTATAAAACACTTAAATATGAAAAGTCACCTGCTTAAGAGTATCGGTGATTATGAATGAAGATAGTTCTATATTTAGGAATAATAGCATTGGCCAGGGTATTTTGTTTTAATAAACCTATTTAATTTATAGATAGTGAACCTTCATTTTTCCACATATTTGGTAAATATATTCAGCTAATTATTTATAACTAGTGATGGAATATAAAAAAATTTTCACTTTACTCTTTATTCCTTATAGCGCACTCTTCATAAAGAGCCTCATAAAAAAAGTCCTTAAGATATGTAAAATCCAATATATGATTATAGTTACTGAAAACATCTCAACACGCACATGTGACCATTAAAAAATACAATTTCTTAAATATTATCCTTGTATTTAAATAAAAAATTAAATGCAATCAATTTTATACTTTTATGTTTAACAATAAGCGCTTTTTATCATTAAAAATATTGACAAAATTGACCTTCTAATTCCTTTAAAATAGCATTCAAAATTTAAACGGAATCTCAAGGCAACAAATACTCGATTTTTTCCCGCTTAATACTATGAATAAAAGTATTGCGATTTATTGGCGCACCGACACTCCATTATAGTAAAAATAAGACAGTATATAAATTTTTTATATGCTAATCAGAAAATAAGACTGATTACAAAATTTGTAAATGTTAATCAGAAAATATATCTAAATAAATTTTGTAAATATCGATTAGACTAGCAACCTAATATCATCAGTAAGCCGATTGGGTCATAATAATAGGCCATAAAGATGCACTAATCCATCTCCAATTCTACCATAGGTATTTCTACTCTAGATTCAAATAATGTTTAAACAGGAAGACTAGTGCGTATTTTGGATAAAACGCAACTATAAAGAGATCACGTCTACTGCATACATTTCTATATACCAGAATAGCAGTGTATCTGCCAGCAAAATTTCATTGAAGCTATAAGAATAGTGCAATGGTAATAAAACAACTATATTCCAATGAAACAACGGAATTTATATAAAAAGATACAATTACTGAATAATAGTAACCCAGAGAAATCACAATTAAAAAATGCTTCTAAAATGCGGAGAAATCAATCTAAGCTAATAATCTTGATAAGTATTCTGCTTTGGATAAATGCTGGATTTAAAAACAATTGGGATATATACATAATAACATAAAATAGTAAAGTGGTATAAAAATAAAAGTATAATATAATATAATAAAATTAAAAAATATTAGTAAATCGGTATGTAAAATAGACCTAAGAGACTCCACCTTATTGGGGGAAATAGAATATAGGCTGTATTAAATCACAATTGCAATTGCAATTGTAATTTCAATTAAAATTAATATATTTGACTTTAAAGAATGGCAATGAATTAAATATAAAGTATATCTCTTTTCGAGTAAAAAAGTGCTATAGCGGCACAGAATTACACACCATTGAATTTATCCACCCCCACGCACATACTTAAGCAGAATTAAATAAAAAAATGCTTTCGACTCAGATATAGCCAACAAAACCCAAGTTTTGATTTATTTTATCCATTAAAGAATTCAGCCGTATTCAGGAATGATAGTTTTGCGAATCTAGCCAACCCGTGGCCACGATCTCAAATATGCGTTCAGGATAATGATAAAGCTAAGAAATAATATGCGCGTGTGTATGAAATTTCAAGAGAGATTAGAAAGTGAGTAATCGCGTTTTCCATTAGATATAAAAAGGATGGCTTATCACAGATGTGGCTTTCACAGTTTTATTCTTCAACCAAGAAATTGAATATCTATATCTTTTGGAGTATTTTGTAATTATACATCATAAATTTTATAAAAGAGTCGCTCATAATCCTTCCTTCAAGTTTTCACAGCGCTAAAATATCTGATATACTTATATACTAACATTATTTGTGATATTATAATTGGACTTTGATTTGTTGTTATACGCATTTTAAACAAGCCCCTATTTATTCCCATTTCGGTATTTTATAGATATTATTTATTATGTTTCTAAAAATATACACATTTATGGACTTTTTCAAGAGCTTCAAAAAGCGCACTGGCAGCAATAGCAGCGATGGCACAGGCCTCGGGATTAGGATTCCTAAAGCCCGTAGCAAGAAGGTTACGTTTGGTTATATTATAGAAAAACTGTCTATGTTTTCCATGAAATTCAGAGCATGTGGCGATACTTTTCAGCATACACCCAGCTTAAGGACCGAAAGTATTCCATTTTTCTACCAAAAAGAGTATGTTGAGACGGATGTCCATCGAGATTTTTTGGGCTATAAAACGGGTAGCGTTTGTGAGAGCACGAGCGAATCAATCGGAACTCTGTCCTCGGGCGCGTTTATAGCTGATAGAGCCACTTCTACTGTCGAGGCAAGCGACGAGGACAGCTCAGAAACTTTGTGGATTCATAATGTAGAGGGATTAAATTTGGGTGGCAAAAATCACATTCCTGAGATCCAATTGATAAACAATGTGTATTCTGGCTGCGAATGCGTTTCTGGGAGTTTCTCAATTGATTTGACCATAGACACTGATCCTATATGTCTCCATTTTATCAACTCGGCTGACGTGTTGGGTAAGAATTTTTGCACAATATAATGTTCTATTTTTTTATTAGGTATTTGAAGATTTATAGTAATCGTTTGATATGATGTTTAATTAGAAAACCCTGGGTCTTGCAAAAAGTGCGAGATAGAAAATAAGTTTAGAGCGCTGGAGCGAGAGTATGCTATAAAATCGAGGCAGGTTCTGGAATTTGCGAGTTTTATAAATCGAAAAGACGCTTCGTATGAAGACGAAGTTCGGGTTTTTGGGAGCGGATACAGATTTATAAATTCGCTGTTTGAGTGAGAGATATTCTGCATCTCTGCAGCATCCAATATCTGTATGAGTTTACTGGGAGCGAGGGTGGAATGGGGGGTGGGGCTTTTGGCTGGTTGTTCAATTTTTTTATAAATTCTGAAGTCGATGCATAAATACGTGTTTTTCTATCTACACAAACGATTTTTTTTTCTCGCTCGATATTCATTGCCTAGATTATCGCTTCAATGTATTTCGCTGTGTAACAAAATGGAGTTTTTATTGAATTATAACATTTTTGCTTTGTTTCTGATTAAATTTTCGTTTAGGTTATTCGCTGAAATACGAATTAATATACTTTTCCATTAATCGAAAAATTAGATTTTATCTATACTTTCTAAATTTTTACTTTGTCATTTATTTTTGTTTGTATAAGGATTTGAATTTCTGATTTATGTATTAAATCTGATCAGCTTTATATTGATTATATTAGCAATATTTATCTGTTTATCTTGGCGAAATGACAGATTTTTTCAACCAAGCTAATTTTTACTTTTTTGATTTTTAATGTTGACCATTAGCATTTCAATATTTTTGATATTGATGCAAATTTTAGTTATGTATTTAATGGCGGAAAAAATTTAAAGTTTGTTTCAACTGTTATGTTAATTTTTTTGGGCTGATCCAATAACTTTTTTTTTGACGTTTGATAGTTTCAAATTCTATATTGTGTGTTTAATATTGTATCTAATTATTTCGTTATTTTAAGTTTAACTTTATGGTATTTTAGTATTTTATTGTGTGCATTTCATTCTTTTTATTAATTGAAGCATTATTGGAATTTATCTAAATATCTTTGGAAGTCACCCTTATTTGAGTTATTATATTTTGCACACATCCAAAAAATTTTAATATAATAAATAAAGTTCTTGTATATATTCAGAAAATTATTTTTCATATTCCATATGCTTTTATTTTATTATTTAATTTAATTTTTTTTGAATTATTATTTTCTTGGCTTTAGATATAATATTTTTTAATGTTTTATAAAAAATCTATTTATATTTATTAATTTTCATCTCTTGCTAACACAGCTTCATCCGCTTTGAATACTATTAAATTATAATTATACATCTATTGATTTTATTAAGTTGAATTTGATTATTATTATTTTATATTCAAATGCATATCTTTTACATTTATGATATAATCTACCAATATTTTAATTAGATTCGATATAAAATATTTTTACTGGATGAGTAATGTTTTACATTTTTTTGAATTATGTCTTGATTTTAGAAACTCATTATATGAAATGACATTACTTAGTGTGTAATGAAGTTTGCTTCTTTTCTTCAATTAAGAACTTTATTTTTTAAAATATTTTTAACTTTATGATTTATTAAATTCATATAAAAGCTTCATACATTAAATTATAATTGAAATTTACAGCTATTAATAGTATGTGAAAATTTTATTAATTAAGAAACTAAGAATATAATGAGACATAAATTAAAAAATTATAAAATTAAATACAAGTTCCACCTAAATTTAATTATCAAGGACAAAAAAGATAAAAATAAAATTCGTATTCAACCTTTCTTAGTAATTTATATCAAGAAAATTTATTTGAGTTTAGTTTATCTTAAAATTTTTATCTATTCATATTCATATTTCAATATATGAATAACGTTATAATCACGACTTGATGTAAAAATTTTGAATTTTAATAGATATAAATAGATACTTTAAATATATTTAAATTTTTGGGATATTTAAAGGTATATCTTTTATTTTTTCCAAGAATAGATAATATAATTGATGAGTATTAACTCATCATAATTGCTATATCTACATATTGATTTTTTTTTATTATAAATACTCTCAAAATATAAAATTTCAACATTTTATTATTCTATATTATTAAAATTTTCAATACCCTAATAATAATGTATCTTATTGCAATAGTTTCTATTCACTTTAACTAAATTATTATTCTAAGATTAATTACCTTGATATTATGAATAATAAATGATAATTAATGATAATTTTCGAATAAAACACATAATATTATTATTAACCATTTAGAATAAAGAAACCAATAACTGTTGTTGATTTATAAATATAAAAAAAATTTATTTATATTTTTTATTAACTTTTTTATTTTTTATTTTACGATTTCCAAGTTATCTTATTAAAATAATATATAAAAAACATTTAAATTCTGTTTTTTTATATTTATAATAGCTGAGTGAATCCCTATCATATTTATGATCTGTTTTTTTTTACATGATATAAGATATGATCTTACTAAATATATTTGAAAATATTATTTATTTTATATATAAATCTAATTCTTAATTCATTTCGAATAATGGTCTATTATTATATCTAATTCACGTATTTATGATGCTATCACTTATATTATTTAGTTATAAATATATTTTTACAATGATAAAATTTGATTATACACTTTTTAATATACTAAAATTTAATGCATATTTTTATCTTCTTTTTACAGAATACATAATGAAGTACTATTTTTAGTAAATACGAGCAAATTTTAATTGATTCTTTGAAGTAATGCGTAACTTTTATTATAGATTAATAATATTTTACTAATTTAATTTAGATAAAATAGGTTTTTATACCTGTAATTTAATTAATAATATTCTCTGTATTGATTTAAAAATAAATAAAAACCATTAAATATGGGTCAATATGAAAGTATTAAATAAAAAATATTATCTTTTTGTTAAAATATTCATAATTTATAAAATTCTCTATTTTTTAAATTTTAAATTATTATATAGCTTGATAAACTATTAATTCAATTTTTTTCGTATTTTTTAAGGTGAAATTTATTATTAAATATATAATTTTCTATAATTAAAAGGGTGTGGATAAGAAATTATTTGTTTATAAATTAATAATAAGTGTAAGAATAAAGAATATAATTAACTCCAAATAGAATTATTAAATGTATATAAAGCTATATTTTGTAATTGTAGAAATTTAGACCAAATTAAACAGGATAAAAGTTAAAACTAGCTTTTGAGATCTAACGTGAGTGTAATGGGATTTAAATTATAATCTGCATACTATTGGACATGAAGCTGATTCATTATCATGCATTTTACCATAAATATTCATTTTTATATGTTTAAATTTATATAAAAACAGATAATTCTATTCTATATAGTATTTTACGGCTTAAATTTACTTTTGAATGGCTTTGATCACTCATAATAGCTAGCTTTATTTATTTCAGTATATAATCTATACGATAAGTTTTTTTTTTTATTTGACCTAATTTATTTCAGTTTTAATGATATTTTACTTATTCTATGAGGGTCATTATGTAATATTTAATCATTAATGATTAAATATGAATTTTAATTATTATTACAGAGCTCTTTAAGCTTTTTTATTCTTCTATATTCAATAAATTTGATTAAATATATAATTACATATTTAGGGTGATTTCTAGATATAATGATACCTTCTTTCGTAAAATTATGGGATCTTTTGAAGCCTTTTAATTTCTCTACTGCTTCACAGTTACTTCCAGATTTTTTTTTTTGCTAATTCATAATTTTCTGATTTCTTTTTTTCTATAATAAATAAAACTGGTTCATAATTTTTTTTGAATTTTTTTATTGTAATAGAGGTTCATTTTTTGTTGCTATTTTTAATTTTTTTTCTACAATTTATTTACTTTATTATTTAATATCATGAGTTAAAAAAATGAGTTAAAAAAATGGGAAATAGGTTAAAACAAAGAGTTATCATCTTTTAATAGTGCTAGTAAAAATTAATTTTTACTATTTATAATGATTATCAAATTTAACGACGGAGTTTAAAAAATTTTTTAATGATTTTCAACCATTTATTTGTACTGTACTGTATTTAACAGACTGCATTCAAAGCATTTTTCTCATAGTTTATTTTATTTTTGATTTTTTTTAGTATAATTCTTCAAATAAAAACAGTTGGAAATTTAGAAAAGATTTGATAAAAATTTTGTTTTATTTCTTAATAAAATATTAATATATTGTTTGTATATTAGATGATTTATATTGTAAAAATAAAATTTTATTAATGTTTGTTGTATTCTTTAAATATTTGGATAAGTTATAATCTTCATACTCTTTGTGATAGCGAATTTCGCTATAAAAAAATCCATATTTAAATACCATAATTTTATTTTTAGCTTGAATTTAAATTTATTTTTTATAATAAATTTTTTTATTTTTTTCTTACTGGTAAAAGATCTTAATCAGTAATTTTTAGTTCCTAACAGCTACTTCATGCAATTTATATATTATAAAATCACGACATTGTATTTATGAATCTCAAATTTTACACTATATGGATCCGGTATGATATCTGTAGAAACAATAAATTTTACATAATAATATAAAATTAAATGAATTTATGTTACTTTACTCATTATTTTACTCTATTTTAATGGGTAATATAATATTTTTCTCGTCAAAAAAAAATTTTTTTTTTGAAATTATTAGATAGTGGTAAGAAATACACTAGTTTCAATATCCTTGAATAAATTTTGCAAAACTTCGTTTTTTATCTACCTTGGTTAGGATTAGAATTAATTCTTAATTAGTCCGAAGATCTTGTGCGTCGTAAAAATGACTATATTTCGGGCTAAATTCGATCCTTTTTTTTTTTTTTTGAAAATATTTTTTATAATTATCATAATTCCAGATTTGTTATAAAATTTTTCATCTGCCAAATTCATAATTTGAGCAAATATTTAGTTGGATCTGCTTTTTTTTTGAAATAAATAGTCTTATAATTCTGTAATATTTATTTTATAATTAATCGAGCTCTTTATAGTGATTATTAATTTATAATATACGATGAAAGAACATAAATTTGAGTAATAATCTAATCTGATAAAACTAATCCGAAAATTAAAAGTCGATAAAAATAGGGAACTAAGTGAACTATAAAAATTTTATAATGGATTAAACAGGTAAGTACACAATTGTGTTATCAATATTATCTTTAATAAAAGGTACATGTGTTCGGGTGGGTGGGAAATGAAGTGCCTCATCCCATTATATAATATAGATTAATAATCTCTCTTGAGAGCTCTATTAATTATAAAATTATACTTCAGAAAATAGACATATTAAATTGATCTAAATTTATTATATTGGAAAAATTATTCGATGAATTTCTTGTGAGTCTATAGTAAGTATATAGATCTTATGTTAGGCCAGAATTTATGAAAAGCTATTTTATTTGATCATATTTAGGCGTTATTCTTAAGTTTGGCTCCAATTTCTCTACCTTTATGCATGGGCGCATTTGAATTGTGGCTGTTTTGATCTGATATTCAGTTGATGTATCTGCTAATTCTATCAGAGGATAGGAGCTTTTTTTATTCGTTAAATAATATAAAAAGTATACTTAAATCTATTTGAATTCATTTTTATGTAGTAGTTGGCAAGGATAAGAGAATATATTTTCATACCAAGCATGATAACCAATCACTATGTATATTATTTGATCCTTTTGAGAGTTTATCTGAATTTTTTTTTCAACATTTTGATCTTTATGCTTTCCCTTGCGAACTACTGCGATTAATTTTAGTTACCTATAATTGTCTAAGATTCTCGTGTATTCTATTCTATGGATCTCTCTCGTTCTTTAAAAACCTCTTCATAGATAAAATTCGGAATAACTTAGCTTTCATTTGGTTTTTTGCTATAGCTTGATTAAGGTCCTCACTCTCTGAGAAAATTCTGCACTGGAAGTGTGTCTATTTTTGGTCTGTAAAAAATTTGAATTGGTTAATATTCAAGATTGTTTGTAAAATATGACAGCTCTTCAGGGTTTTATCAAAGCTTCATTAATGATTAATCATACGCTTTTATCGATAATAATTTGGATTATCAATAGTATATATCTCTGTGAGATATTTTATTATTTGAGACTAATATTCGTTCAGTTTGATTTTTTTATTACTAAGTATAAATGCGCTGTTGTTTAGAGCTATATATAGACCAGTTTATGAAACACAAATCTTGCGAAAGGATACAGTCAATAAAGTGATTTCAGAGATATTTTTCTTTGAGGAAAAACCACCAATCATCCAAATGATCAAATGATCAATTGACAATCATTTATTTCAGATATAAGTAAATTCACACTTTTCGTATCTACTAAAACAGCCTTTATTGTACTAGATTAGGAATTAATACTGAGAGAGAAATCAGAATTGGAAAAAAAGTCGCTGATTTCCATATTTGTGACACAAATGTCACCGTGACTCGCAATCTGGAGAGCTTCTGTATAATCTGTGATTTCAGATTCCACAGAGAGACATGAGTATGTTTTTTTAAGCTTTTTTTTTTTAAATCTAATATACTTTGCTGTAGCGCCTCTTTTCGAAAAGCCTTCTTTAGAATTTCTTCGGCTTTTTGTTTAGACGAGAAGCAAAAATATATACTTCTTGTGAGCCGTTATTTATTCAAATACATTGAATACCTCTTGGCTCAGAGACCTTTTTTTTATGCAGTCAGTTTGCTCGGAAAAAATTTTGAGTTGAGTAATAAAGAAAACTATGTTATTTGAGGGAGAGATTTGGTATGTAGACAGGTTGAACAAATTTTTATTGCAATTAATAATGTTTCTAGAGAGGTTTTTTCGCTGAATTTATAGATGTAAGCTATTTTGTTTTCATTATCAGATTATAACAACACAGATCGAACGAACGCACTATTAAGTTAAATTTTTTCACTACTTCAAAACCTCCTCTAGACGAAGTATATTCTTGCTTGTGGCTTCCAATATGATCTCAATATTGAGTGTGTGCCTAACATTATTTCCCATTACGAATATCTGGATTTCGTGGAAATATCTAGTTCCGAGGTCATATGAAATAAAGAGATTCAGTTATATCATACACGTTGGCTGTTCAAAAAAAATATGATTTGGATTGTAGGTTTAGATAGAATCACTACCAATGTGTATGATTTCAATTTCGATATATCTGAGTTTTTGTGCTCCAAAACATTAGATTTCATATGACTTTCAGGATGAAGAGCTTCAGAAATCTACTGTGATTTCTATATAAAGCACTCCAGAAATCTCGATTCCGTCTACTCAGCATTCAATAGTTATCTAACCTCGATTCAAAGATCCTAGATCTTGGTAGATTGGGCTTTGATGGACATATACTGGATTAATATCGACCCAAAAATATTTTAAATTGACTGAAATTGGATTTAGACGGTATCTCGTAATTGATCATGAATCTAAGATTATATAGCTTGTATTATACTTTTTATGTAATATCATCACAGACTTCTTTGGATTCTTACATGTTCAAGAGGTCTTCCAGATAGTTAGAGACTCACGTTACCTGCTATATGATCTCTCAAAAACTGAACGGAGAATTTAGTCTAAAAATAGCAGACTCAGAAACAGTATCAATGGGTAGATTAGGACTGGAAACTGCGAATTTCTTGTGAAACTTAGGGTACTTGAAAAATTTATTTCAAATGAAAGTATATATTAAGGCGCCCTGAAGAATCAAGAAAGCGAGTAAATCTTTCCTATGTATCATACAGAAGATGGTGGGTATTTTTCCATCTTAAAATTCTGCTCTGTTACATATTAATTGAGCTTTATCAGGTCAGAAACCGGTACGAGCCACTCAGCCTTCATTTTTATCGTGAATAGGTGAGTGTATAATCCAGAAACATGCGGTTAAATATCTTCGATTGAATTCTTTTCTAAAAGAGAGGGAACTTTTTCTAACTATACTTTTCATGCTTCCAAACTCAGATTTATTTTATAGAGACGAAGTTTGAATTAAATTTGGGGATAGGCTCGTCAAGAGAATTTCAAAACACTGTGACACTATTTTTTGAGCCCATAGTCTGTTCGTTGGTTTTTATCATATCTATTTGAACATAGCTAGTCTCCCCCCAATTGAGCGAATTGTCTCGGTATCTACTGTGACCCTATTCCACCAAAATTTGACTGGAATACTTGGCTCTTTCAGTTTTCTTTGGATAATTTTTATAGCTGCGATTCTCGGAATTGTAGTATTTTTGCTGCTGTAAGGATACTTTGGAGATGTGCTCTTCTGATGCTTGTAAATGGGCACGAGTAACTGTCTTTTCGCTACATGATTCTTGGAAATGAGGGCTTCCAACACCTCAATGTGCATCAGAGGCTTGGTTTCAGATTCTACAAGCTGAATAGGTTTCCCTGAAAGATACATACACTATTTTAGGCTGCATAATATGAAGCGGGTAACAATAGCGGCCAAAACAGATAGTAGAGCTCTGATTACGCTAGAAAACGTTATTTCAGAGCTTTCAGAAGTATCTATGCCTGATTTTTCTTGGATTATATGATGTGCTTAGTAATATATTGGTCGATTTAGTTGAGTAACAGCTGTATAATTTTCCTAAAGGACATTTTATACTTTCTTAAACGCACTAAAAGCTTTAACTTTCAGTCGCGGTGGGTTTTAGTTCATCGAAATAGTCTTGGGTGGAGGTCAATTATTTATAGTGATTTTTCGGACATCTTTGGTAAGAGGTGTCCGGGTGAAGTCTTCTTCAATCGATGGAAGTACTATGACAAGTTCAGGATAAACTGGGAGGTCGTTTATCAATATCTTTTTTGTTAAATGCTGATATTATGGTTCAAAATCGCGCTCTCTTTCTCTCAGAAGCTGTTGAAACATTTCAGTAATCAGTTTGAGTTGATTCTGACATGTTTGATCTTGAGTTACGGCGTTTTGTTCAATTATCTTTATTGAGGATAATTTAATTATAATTTTTAATATGAAATCTTTTAATTGAAAATATTTATGCTGGCATAGTACCTTTGCGAAAGAAAAGATGACGAGGATA
>LSSN01003531.1:0-11182 GCA_001970855.1 Smittium culicis | reverse complement strand
AACAAAAATTCCAAGGCCAAAGACCCTGAGCCTGAAAGTAAAGCTGATCGTACAGCTGAAAAAAATGAAGCATTAAAAACTGCTGGAATGAGCCAGCCAATTCCCGCCAAAGAAAATTTAGCTGCACCAACAGCTAATAAAGTAGATGCGCAAATAATAGCAAAAAAACCTGCTATACCAGCTAGTGTCAAGAGTCAAAATGACACTGCTCAAACTCCTACAAAGCCTGCTACAGACCGTAAAATAGCAATGCCTATTGATAATCTTAAAGATAAAAAACCCACAGCTGCTGGGAAAAAGATAGATCTTAAAGGTACTATCGCCTCTGCGATTTCAACCAATAACATTCCGCTGGAATCGAGTGATATCGATGTTGACATCACCGGTGAAAGCGAAAACGCAAATAGCTCCGGCATGGACATCGACTCTTCAGACATTGAAGTCAAAAAAGAGCCTGATTCCAGCCAAGACGGCTATCACACACAGGACTCAGATTATAATGAGTACAAAAAGGTATACGACGACTTCCGCAACGGCCACATCGATAAAACTGCTTTCGAGGCCTACAATTCTAGTCGATTCGGCCCCCCACCGCCTCCTGATTTATCCAGATATCAGATACCTGGAAAACCGCAGGATAGCCTTATACTATAATTTTAAATATGTTTAAAACAACATCAAAAATACTAATAAAAACACCAAAAAAAGCAGTATATACATGGAATAAATCACAAAAAAATGAAAATTATCTAATTTTTAACGCCCAAGAACTAAGGTCTGGAACAGTCAAAAAGTATATAATATACTACTCTGGCTTGAAAGAGCACCAATTCTTGGTCAAAAAAATACACCAAAGAAACAAAAACTGGAGGCATGAAATTCAGCCTTTAAACAACTATAAAATTCACCTCAGTTTGAACGAAATAAACAAGATACAGAAAGCCTTGAGGGTAAAAATCCGAAAAAATAGGCTCAAGAAAAATCGAACAATAACAAATGCCATGCTGATCAGAGAGCAAAAATTCACCGAATTGCAAACTCTGAAGCTCATGACGTATAACATACAGTCAATAAAAAATAAAATCAAAGAGCTTGATTATTTTTTTAAGCTGTCAAAACCAGCTATTATTACAATCCAGGAGACGCACCTGTCTGAAAAAACTCACAGGTGCTACCTCCAAGAATACACCACTGTAGAGCCTAAAAAAAAACTCACAAAACACGGCTCTGGGCTGCTCATCGGAGTGCGCAATAAATCAGGCCTCAAAATATCTGAATACATAAACAACACCAGCTGGATAGCGGCCAAAGTGTATGGAAAAAATTTTAACTCTGAAAAAATCGAGTTTATAATTGTGAATATCCACACTCCGCACAACACCGCAAAAAAGAAAAAAATGATTTCTGAAGTTGGAAAATTCCTTCAAAAAGAGTGCAGAAAGAACAAAAACTGCAGAATAATCCTGACTGGCGATTTTTATATGGACGCGAAAGCCACTATTAATTTTATCAATAAAATTGGAGTTGGCTTAACACGAGTCCCAATACTAAACTCTAAAGGATCCCGAACTACCAAAGGGAGAATGGGCAGAATGATCGACCATATCTGCTTCCGCAATATGGATTCGCACCCATTCAGATCCGAAGTCATAAAAAATATCGACCTATCTGACCATCTCCCAGTAACAGCATCGTGGGCAATGGATAAAATAGGCGCCCAAAAAAATTCCACGAAAAAAATGAACCTTGAAAAAATTGCTATTAATGCTGATAAAATAGTTAATAATAACAGATTTTCCGCGCTATTGCACCTTGATTCGGAAACTAAAAAAATTATCTCTGGCATGCAAACCGCAGCAAAATCAGTAGCCGATGAACTTAATTCCGCCGCAGAAAAAAATTCGCACTTTGATGTCACTCTTAGTAAGAAAACTAGGAAGCTGATCAGAGTGAGGCGAGCAAAATTCCAAGGATTTTTGAACAATACCGTAGGCGTAAATGAATATATGAATTATTTTAATGCGTCTAAGAGAGCAATAAAATTTGACAGCAAAAAAAAATGCACTAAAGATAAAAATTCATGCTATTAAAAGTTTTTTTGTATATTTCAAAGGTTCTAGGTGAATCAGAAAATATTTTCTTGTAAATAATATTTTATTAGACATTTGATAAAAATTACTGAATTATCAGGTAATTCATAAGATTTTGTTTTCTTAACTGGTTTATTTTTATAATCTAAGCTAATATGAAAGAAATTTTATATATGAAAATTTCTTTTCATCGAAATAATCTCACATATTATTAAATAATGCATAATTTTGCAAAAAGTTTACATGGAATTAGTATATAATTTCTGTTTTAGATTAATATTTTAAATTGAATATATATATGCTTTATTTTTATTTTTCAAATTTCTCTTAGAAATATTCTTTATAATTAGTTATAATTATAAAAAAATTCTGTGTTTTAGATAAATAATAATGAAAAATTGCAATTTTAATCATTTTTTTATCAATAAAATAATTAATGTGAACTAGGAATCATATATTATAACCCTAATAATTTTATGATGACAATGATTAAAAATATTTTTTTAATGATAAATTATATTATAAATTGTTCAAACACTTAAGATAACCCTAAAAAATGATTCTTAATTAAAAATTTTTTCACACTGATCCATTGGAATTTTTATTATAAATAGCATTCACTGTTTGTAGATTTTTTTAAATTTAAATTTACTATACGTGTTAAAATTTTTTATTACAATCATTACTATTTTTCAATTAATTTTCAAATTTCTATTATCTTAATCTCGATATATTGTAAAGAGCATTTATAAAACTAAAAACTTTTTCAAATGTTTTATTAATAAAAAAAGACTTTTTTCACTTTTTTAAGGGTATTAAAAACTCTTGAAATATATCTATTAAAATAAAGTCAAAATTTACTCCACTTCATCCAATAAATTTTATAAATCCAAAAATAAATCAAAATTTTTATTAAATTTTAGAATTATATAGGGGATAAATGTAATATACAGTTAATTAAAATGATTGAGTAAATATTGAGTTAAAATATACTTTCTTCTATAGTCAACCCAGTTTAAAAATACATCATTTTTACACCATTTATTTTTCCAAAAAAGTTAATCTCAAAAGTAAATATATGTTAGACTTACTTGGAAAAGCCTCCTTATCAGATTTAAAAATCAAATATATATCTTTTGCAGCAGATACTTAAATAAGGTCTCGAGATAATTATCGGATCATTAGTGATTCTATAAGACGCATATTTACATACATAATTATATTTATAATTACATAAATAATAAATGTTTCATTATTTTTTTACATAAATAGATTATACATATTGAAAAGCAGACTGTAAAGTTTATCTCGCACTTAAAATATTTTAATTTTGCAATATTTAAACGATAAAATGATGGAAATTAAGGTAATTAAGGTAATTAAGGTAATTTTTCCTTTTTGAAAGAAATAAATAAGAATAAATTCATACAATAAAACTAATTTTTACATATATAATATTACAGTTCTTCCTTATCTCTTAATTTATAAAAATAATCTTAGTTGACAAGTTAGACACGTGGAAAAAAATTGACCTTTAAATGTAAATTATTTATATTTTTTTTTATAATTTATATTTATTGGGCAATTTTATTTTGTTAATTTATATGCAATTAATTAATTTGAAAATAGCTTGATTATTTTTGGCAGCTAAAAAAAATCGTTGTATCCTAAAATGGTTAAAATAGATTGATATAATCATAATAAGTTCTCACAATCATTTCTCAACAAAAATAATGTATAGATTATTCATTATATTGAAAAATATAAACTATATAAATTATTTGATTTTATTATGAGATTAAAGGATTATCAATAAAAATAAAAATTTAAAATTATTCTATTTCATTACCAACACTCTTAAAAGTATTTAAAAATGTTAATATGATATACCAACAAAAGATTATATTTATTGTTCGAGTAATACAGAATGTCTATAGTAATTTACGAGTATTATTTATTAATGATTCTGTCAATAGGCTGGATAATTTTGATCGTTCAAAAAAAGCCGTCCATCCCTGAAAGGGTTTAGTGTTATTATTATTATTTTTAATGCAGAGGTTACGAAACTAAAAATACTTATAACATAATCAATAAAGTAATTAGCAATTATAATTTGAAATATTTAATTGATATTGATTTTTTGACTCCTTTTAGATTAAGTGATTTTAAATAGAAATAAAAATAATGATTATTTTATTAGTTTGAATTATTATTAAGATCATAAATTTTCATATGCCATATTTTTAATTAAAAATAAAGCTATGAATTATAATGAAGAAAAATAATTAGAAAAACAACCTTGGTTGTTTCAAAAAATGAAAAATATAGATTTTCCATCATTTTTTTTACTAATGATGATTAGTTGAAAATTTTTAGATTTACCCTTTAAATTATTCGTGTTGCAACATTTAAAATATTATCTCGATTTTTCAACAAATTAATAAAAAAGCAAAAATTTAATGAAAAAATACAAAAATGACATTGTAACAGATTAAAAGTAAATCAAGTATTTTCGAAAATAAAGTTAATAAAATATCAAATCAGCTAATTTATAC
The DNA here is from genome assembly GCA_001970855.1 of Smittium culicis. NCBI lineage: Eukaryota > Fungi > Kickxellomycota > Harpellomycetes > Harpellales > Legeriomycetaceae > Smittium > Smittium culicis. The sequence goes on along the minus strand of LSSN01003531.1, from coordinate 6,537 downwards.
ATCATTTCTGGGCTTATACAGTTCTTATATTTTACATCCTGTCAGTATTAAACCAAGAATTAATATTATATATAATGAAAATCATAAGAAACTAATAACTAAATTCCTATGAAATTCCTATTTTCATCAAGATAAATTATTTTTATAAATATTATTATTAGATTCATATATTATAACTATGAATGATTCTCAGTAAATAAATATATAAATAGTTAGAGCTACTGGTACTATGAATTTCATAAGTCTTAGATCATATATTTTGTTGATTATATTATAGCTCAAACATTTGATCATTAAACATTCATGTTTATTTAACAGTAATAATGATAAAAAGTAGTTTCCTTTTTAAAAGAGAATCAATAATCATTTTATTTAATCAGGATTTAGGTGTTATATATTTAATAATTATGTAAATTTTGATTTTCATAATTTGTCTATAATTAGAACTAGTTAATTAATTATTAATCTTATTTTTATAATTAAACCTGGATATAAAAAAAAATAAAACACCATAAAAAATCTCTCGACTGTCATTGGATATAGCAATGCGGGAGCTAAACGAGTTGGATATTTTTTAATAAAACAATACTATAAAAATAAAGTTAATATAAATAAGAATTACTTTATGAATCTATATTATAAAAGATGCTATTATAATATACTTTGTAAATAATGACAGCTCGGAATAATTTTTATCAAAAGATATCAGATTTAAAGCAAGTTAAAATATATTTTTGATTACCATCAAGATGCGAGTTAATAATAAAAAATACAAAATATATTTCAACAACAAATCCTTTAAAATAAAAATTCATTCATCAATAGCATATAATTAAAATAAGACTAATAGCGATTTCTTTAAGTATTGAAGAAATTGCTAATTAATAGATACTTACCACATTTTTTAAAAAAATAGGCTTTTGGATCATTAAAACTTGATTCTTTATTATATCATTCCAGTTTTTTTCAAGAAACAACTAAAAATTTGTCTCTATAGCATTCTGAAATTAACCAGTTTTAACAAGGATAATACCTTGATAGTTTTTTCTCTCAAATAATTGAGTTTCAGAGAGAACAAAAATAGAAAAATTTTTATTTATAGTATAATTAAAAATTTATATAAATATTAATGATTTTGTGTTATTCATAACTAATGAGAAATAATATTACTATGATGTTGTTAAAAAAAATATTATATGCAATTACTGCAACTCAAATTATTGCCGTAAAACAAGAACAAAGTATAAACGAGCTTAGTTCGCTAAATGAACACGAAAAACTCATAGTAGAGACATGCACATTTAATCTTCCCAATTATAGCGTAATAGAAAGTGATGTTCTTGGAGAAATTTTTTTTCAAAAGGCTTATGATAGCCTAAAAATTCCCTGTAGAGGATACCATTTCGATATACAATTTGATACTGATCAAACTAATAATGTTTATGCTTTCTTGACGGATGAGTATGGACCTTTTGTTCATCATGGAATTGAGTTGGAAATTAATAACTATGATGGACAGCTGCATATATACATTGGCGGTGTAATTGTTCCTACAGATGACATGCTTATTCCTCAATCGGATTCTTATACCTATAATATAGTTAGTGCGATGGATGGCTTATCTATATATTTGGATACTGTGTTGATCACTAGCATTACACATGATGAGGCTATGTATAAAAATTTTTTCAATAATGGGACCAAAAACATTTATTTTGGAGGCAGTAAATCCGGTCAAATTATCTCAAATATCAAAATAAAATGTTTAAATTATGATAATGCATGCTCATTAAATAGAAAAGAAGGATCACAGAGAAAACAAGCTTCGATAGAACCTAGTAATATAGCAGAAAAAAATTCCAAAATAACGACTCAAGAAAAATATAGTCTAGAAGAAATCAATACAACGGAAACTGATTTTGGACCTGGTTTGTATGATTATAACTTTTCGGATAACGAGTTATTTAGAGAAAATAAAATTTACAAAACCAATAAAGATATTATCAATAATGAATTTACTATATATGAAACGGATAGCGAGAATTTTAGCCACAAAGAAGCTGGTTTAGAGGAATATTCTCAATTTGAAACTGGTGTTTGGGACGATGATCTAGATGCAACCGACGCAATAGAAGACATCATTGACGACTTAGATAATTTAAATAGCTTTATTATAGGTATTATTCAGGATAAAGAAGTTGATGAAGAGAAAATTTATCACGGAACTAGATCTTTTCAACATACATTTGAGAATTCAAATGCATTCAAAACAATTACTGAAGAATTTATATCTATTAAAAAAAGCTATTCGAAATTCAATTTGTTAGAGAGCGAAAAAGAGGAAATTATACCTTTAAAATCAAGTGATGATAAGATTTCTGAAATAATAGATATTATTGAAGGAAATAAATCTGTAGATATAAGTTCAAAAATCTCAACAAACAATAAATACTCAGTCGAAGATATTCTAGAAGATTTTGACTTCTCCAATTCAGAATTTCAGAGTGATAGTTTTGACGCAGCTGAATATGAATATAATACAAAACATTTTTCGGTTCACAATATCTCTGTCGACATTGAATATGGTAAAAATAAAAAAAATAAAAAAAATAAAACAAGTTTCACAGATAAAATTTCATCTATAGAAGATAAATTAGAAGGAAAATATTTAGAAGAAATAGCAAAAAATAGAGTCACGACAGAAGATAATTACACAAAAATAGCTTTAAACCCATTTAGTATCATCAATACAGAACCTATCCATGAAAGCTCTTACAAATCAATTACATTGGAAGAAATTAATCCAAGTGAGCAAAGCTACGAGGGTTCTTTGGAATCAAGAGGTATAAAAGAAGAAATAGAAAACGAAGAAATGCCGTATAATAGCACAATAAAACAAGATGAGTTTTTGATAGCTAGCGGTGATGATACTAGAACCGAAAAAAAATCCGATAAAGTAAGTTTGGTTGGGATTAAAAGTTTTGAAAATGATTTTACCGAAGATATGCTATCAGAGTATTTAAATTCGAAAGAAACTATAATCGATGTAACTACAGCATTAAAATTTTACAGTGAGTCTGATATGAATGAAAATGATAATTCAGTAATAAATCCACATTTTATAACTCAAAATAAAATCATCATAAAAAATTCTGCGATTTTGAATCCTATAAACCTAGACGGTGATATTGACTTTACTGCTTATTTTGATATTACAAGTGAAGAAACTATAACTGAAGAACCTGAAATCGAAGTCTTTTCAAATCTAAAAGTTTCTACTGGTGAGAATAAAATTGAGGAAATTATAACAACCAACGTATATATTATAGAAGCATCAGCACAAGAAATTACATCTGAAAAAAATACAGTAGAAGAAGCTACAGCTGAAGAAATCAATATTGAAGAAATTGTAACTGAAGAATTAGGAATAATCGAGGATCACAATAAAGAGTCAAATGTTAGAGTGGATACAAATAATTTAATTAAAACAGGAGAAATTCTAAGTGAAGAAATTGCTACTGAAGACAATACAACTGAAGAAATTGCTACTGAAGAAATTGCTACTAAAAACAATACAACTGAAGAAGTTACAGCTCAAGAAGTTAAAGATAATGGTTTTAAAATAAAAGAAACTAAAACTGAAGAAGTTAAAACTCAAAAGATATCAACCGAAGAAGTTACAGAAGAAAAAATTAGAGCTAAAAAAGTTACAGTTGGATTAATTACAGCTATGAAAATTGCAACTGTAGAATATGCGACTGAAGAAATTGCTACTGAAGCTGTTAGAGCTGAAGAAATTACGGCAGATGGAATTAAAACTGAGAAAATTGCTACTGAGGAGATTTCAACTGAATTAATTAAAACTGAATTAATTTCAACTGAATTAATTTCAACTGAATTAATTTCAACTGAATTAATTTCAACTGAAGAAATATCAACTGAAGAAATTTCAGCTGGAGTAATTTCAGCTGGATTAATTTTAACTGAAGAAATTTCAACTGAAGAAATTGCAGCTGAGGAAACAGCTACTGAAAAATTCGCTACTGAGGAGGTTGCTACTGAGGGTATTACAACTGGGGAAATTACAATTGAGGAAATTAAAATTGAAGAAATTGCAACTGAAGATACAGCCGGTAAATTTAATGAATCTATAATCACATATAGAGAACCTATCATGAAATTAAAGTCCGACTATCTTTTTAATACTGATTCTGTAGAAGCTGATTTTATTTTCTCTGAAGAGATAGCTAGTGTACTAGAAATCAATGCAGAATCTGTATCAAAAGAAATCCCTACTGAGGAGGGTAATACAGAAAAAAATAGATCGAGTAGAGTTTTAGGAAGAGAAAATTTCACTTATGAAACAAGTTTTAAAACAGTTACATCAGAGGAAATTTATAGCTTAGAATTTACTTATGCAGATAATATATTGGGCGAATCTAGATTTGACAGAACTGATTCTATTCGAAAAACGCTATTTTCAGTTAATCTTGCTGAAAAATTGGGCGAAGAGACTAGTACTAAACATGTTAATAATGCAGAAATTAGAATTGAAGGTATAGCTAATGAAGAATACTCATCTATTGATTCTGTAACTAACGCTATTAACTTCGATGATACTGCGATTTATGTAACCTCAATTGAAATAGATAGTAAATTAGATTATGGACGTTTAGATATTATTGATTTAGATTCCAGCTTAAAAAATTCTAATGCATATAAATTTAATTTCGTGGAATCAACTTTACAAAATGATGCTCCAGCAGCGAGCTCTCTCGAAATTGGTTATCAAGACAAAGATTCCAAAATATCCGCAGATAGAATATGTGCAGATTTGAACACGACATTTGGACCGTTAAATTTGAACTCTACCATTATCCCTAAAAACTATAGAAACTTTATAGAAATACCATGCTGTGGGCTTAATTTCCAGATTGAATTTACTACATTCTCTCAATCGGACTTGTATATGGCATTTTTGGATAAAGATGGTCTACTTTCTGAAAATCTATTTATTGAGTCACAATTTGGAGTTCAAACAAACAGAAATGCTATTAGAAAAGGAAGGAGTTATTATATACCCAAACGTAATTTGACTAAGAGACATAATACTTACATCGAGTCAATTGCTAAATATCAGCATATCGATGGTACTCTGTATATATATAAGGATGGAAAATTTTCAGTGTCTTCGAGTGTTAATGGAATTTCTATTAAAAAAGTATACTTTTCCACACTTCAACATTTAGCTTATATATTCAATGGAAAGATTACATGCCTGTAAAGGCTCATTAATATTTGATTACTAAAATAAATAATATTATGTTGTCAATCAATTATATTTGAGATAATATTATTAATATTATTTTTCATTTTATTTATTATTAATAATTCCTAAAATCTTAAAAATTAATAATAGTTATTTATTAATAAGTTTAGCAATTTAATATCAAATATGATTTTTAACGTAAATAATATTTAATGTATTGAGAGCATAAAAAAGTCAGACCATAATACCAAAATAACTTAAAACTCTATTAAATCTAAAACCTTAATGTGGATAAGAATAATATAGCTTTTTAATATCTGTATTTTTTTCAGCAGAACAAATGCATGAGTTATTAATATTTTATAATTAGGATTAACGATCGTCTTGTCAGGGAAGATGGAATGAAAAGTAGTTTTATTTAGAATAAAAGGGAATGAAACAAATTTTTTGAATAGCTTAGCCCTTACTGGATGGATGCGGGCTAAGCTTGTTTATATATGTTTCAGTCTATGTGCCTACCCTTTGAATACTAGTATTGAATCTCTCTCTCTCTCTCTTAGAAAAGTTTTTCTTGGGCGAGCCAATAGGATTAGAGAATCTATAAAATTTTATTTCTTATCTACTATATAATTTTTTTTACGTCCTTACTAAATAAAATTGACTATAACCATCGAACGCGTATTCTATCGACTTTAACTTGTAAATACAACTTTTTTTACCTTGCCAAGAGCCACATTTTCGTACAATTTTGGTCTCTGAAGACAAAGTTTAACTATTGCGATTAAATTGTAAGTGCCCAAGTTTGGTGCACGGTTTTAATTAGTCAAATCGAAAAACAAAAAAAAGTGCGCAAATTGCCAAATTTAACGAATTTGATTATTTCGACTAATTTGCGAACAAAAAAAAGCCTACACAAAAATACTAAAAAAATAAATAAAAGCACAAAAAAACACCAATTTAATTAATTATGGTCATTAGAAAGCCTGTAAAACGTGCTAGAACCTTATTTAGCGACGTTGTGAAGGGGAATGACCCTCAATACCTCACAAATGAGGTACAAAACAACTATTCTGCTAATTATACTAGGGCTAATAACCAACATAGGGTAAAAAATGATCCCAGATCACTATTAAAAAACAAAAAAATGCAAAAAAGCTAAGCTAAAAAAACCTCGAGGAAGAAAAGTGAATCTGATAGATATGAGTATGTATAAGGAGGTCTCCATCAAGCACATGCTTCTTGGTGGTGAAATGACCTGCCTCAAGAAG
>LSSN01003527.1:0-12972 GCA_001970855.1 Smittium culicis | reverse complement strand
CTCTATTTATCCATAATTTTTAAAGAGATTAAAATAAATAATGATTGGTAAGTAATAGAAAGTAAAACATTACACTGAACTAGCTCCAACTCCCTCTTTGAGAGCCTTTATTTCGGTTTTAAGCGAATTCTAACACAAAAAAAAAAAAAAGTTTTAAAAGAATTTTAACAAAGATATGGTAGTTAAACTTAAGTACATTTTCATTCGACAAACTAATAACTTTTGAGTTAGCTCTATCAAAATCTGCCTGCAAAATACCAATCTCTGCTACACGGATAGTTAAGTCCCTATCTAAAATATATGGAATGATATTTTTAAAGTTTACAGAAAAGAAAGGGCGTAAATATATAGGTGAAATTGTATAAATTATTTAGAGAGGGTACCTTTGCTTTGTGAGAGTTCCATAAGTTCTTCTTGTGTCATATTATGACTATCACGAAGTAACTCTAGGTTATGAGTAGACTCTGATAGTTGTTGTTGCAAATCCTTCTCTCTATATAAGTATACAAAATCCAATTAGTCCAAGGGAAATGCAGGTATAAAAAATTTAAAGAAAGAGTAATGGTAAATCAGAAAAATATATTGTACCTGTTTTTAAGATATTGTATTAACCCTGCAGCCTCCTCCTTGAGTTCATGTTCGCGGATTAATACTCTTTCGCTAACAAGACTATCCATCTATAGTTGAAAATAGTGTTCAGTGTGTGTAAATATAACTAAATAATAAAAAAAATTTTAAAACCTTTTCATTGGTTTTGTCCAATTGTTCCTTAAGCTGGTTCTTTTCATCTTCGATTTCCTTGGTCTTTTGAAGCTTTCTCGCAAGAATTACATTCTCGTTTTGCAATTTGGAAATTTGTAGTTTAAGGTTGGCATCTTCAGAGCTATTTTTTTTCTCTTCCTAAAATAGTTGATTAAAATTTGGATATTGTCAAGAGAACATTTGAAGAAAAAACTAAAAAAAAAAAAAATAATACGAGTAATCTGCTTAAAAATGGTTCAGGATCTGGAGCTTCACTGAGTACTTTGAACAAACTAATAAAAGTGTTTTCGGAAAATTTCATCTTTTTGGATAAATTATCGATTTCGTTTTGGTAAGCTGTAAAAGTAAAATAATACAACGCAAGATTAAGAATAAGATATGAATCACAAGATGTAAAAAAAATGGTAGGGCCAGAAGTAATGGATAATAAATAATATTACCTTTAAGCAAGCTCTTAATCTCGGGGGTATTCAAGTTGGAATTTTCTTTTCGAAATGCTGATAAAGTATTCTTTGAATTAGTATAATAATATTAAAAGCTAATTTTGAAAATAATATTTAATTCCTAACCCTTAGTTTTCTCGGCCAAATCTTTGCGACACTGGACTGAATCTCTTTGATTGCCAACAATCGTCTCGAGGCTATTACCGTAGTTTAGGAGTAATTTAGTTAAGCCGACATCTGAACAGGTGAAGTGAAGCAAAATAAAAATTAAACTTTTAATTTTAATAAAAATACAACAAGGGGAATAGACTATTGAAATTATATTGTAGCACAGTAAAATTTGAAAACAACTTTAATTGAAAAGACGTACCCTTCCAGGAATCTAGTGCAGTAGATACTTCATCATTGGTAACGAAATTTTCCATTTTCGCTAAATTTTTTAGAGCGTGATTGATGTTGTTTTGAGTTGATATTATGAATTAAATAAATTTAAACAAGATAGAATAAGAAAAAGTGTAAAAGTTAATATTACGATTCTAAAAACTTGGCATCAAATTATAGGTAAAACTTGGAGAAGGAACCCAAATTCAAGAAAATCTATTATTCTATTGGCCTCTAAAAATTCACATATATTAATACTTTAATAGAATTTCTCAAAAGTCATTGCTTGCAAGAATTATCGCACTTAAAAATGTTTGGCTATTTGCTACTATTTAAACATATCATGTATCATCCGAAAATATAAAAATATTAAATTACCTATACCGCAATTCAATAAAAATCCTTTTGATTTTTTACCCAAATGATGCATACTAAAAATGGTCTATTGAATGCCCTCTGAATCAATGAAAAATGTGAGATGATATGATTATTCTATTAATAATATTTATTATACAGCGTTCATAACTTTCAAATGGGTTTAGATTTCAAATTTAAATCATAACTATATTCGTATAAGTATTTTTGAAGTGGTTTTATTTTATAAATCCAGAATATCAGACTTGAAAGATATTACAAAGTGTTTAATATATAAATAATTTCTTGATTTCAATTAGCACATAATATAGCATCAGGGATATACTATATACTAGAATCATTGGAATTAACAAGTCCAAACTGTTTTTTCTATATATCTCTTTTTTTTAGCTGTTTATAATAAAAAATAGCTTGCTATAGCATTATCTTTGTTCATAAACCTTAATAATTTCCTTTAAAATATTTTTGATAGAATCTTTTGAAAAATATCTGAATAAAAAAGGATATTTACATAGATTTGTATATTATACCCAGTACTAACAGGTTTTTTATAATAAAAAAATCATAAATTTGCAATCTATAAAGTTTTTTTTTAGGTAAAACTTAGTTTTAAAAATAAATTTTAAAGTATAAACATATTTAAATTAGCGATTCTATAGTAATCAACGAATTCTTTATAAAATTTTATAAAAAAAACTTGATTTTTCATCGTTTTATTCTAGAAAAGTCTGTGATAATTAATTATAAATATTATTTATAGTTTCAACTAAAAAAAAAATTTATTTTAAAATATATTAACTACTCATAACTGGTAATTTATACTTACAGACTCTTTAAAATGATAAAAATATACCCCTTCTATAAATGAAAAATTTTTTGATTACATTTAATCAATTGTATTAATTTATTAAACTAAAATGATAAATAATTTTAGATATCACAATTGAAATCTATTAATACTATATTGAATTTATAAATTACAATTTTTCATCGAAAATAAAATTTTTATTTTAGAGAAATAGCGCCCGTAAATTCTATTGATAAAAAATATCTATTAAAAGTAGCATTAAAATGACGAAAACTTTGAAAAATAAAAATTATATTTGTTGGTTTATTAATAACGGAAAAATAAATTTAGCACATACATAACATAATTCATTAAATTTTAAAAATATACAAATATTCCCAAGTGATATATATTCAATGGCAGACGAGAAACTATATTATTTTATTAACCTTTAATATAGTTAAATATTTAACACATTCTATTGCTATTTATAAATAAATCTAATTATGTAAAATATATAATCTTGAATTAAATATTTAGCAGTTATCTAAATTTTATGAAATATTTAAATAATTTTGCATTAAATGATTTTTTGTAATATATTTTAAAGTCGGATTTAACTTATAGCTTAAGTTATATTGTTATGAATTTATTGATATATTATCAATAATAGCATATGTATGAATATGAAAACCTGCATTAAAAGCAAAAAATATGAATAGAAATTTTATTTAATATAGCTTTAAAAAATTGAATAAATAATAAGATAGCTACCTATTTTTTCACCCAATAAATATTTACTAATCGTAATAACTATATTTACATATATTAAATGTCTACCTATAATTTTTTATATTCAAATACTTTTTCTTTATTCAAAGTATAAAAATAAATCTTTATTTTATATGAAAATATATAAATTAAATAATAAATTTTTATTCAAAATTTAATTATAATACTATCTATTCTTAGCTGCCTCTTTTATCAATAATTTTATTTGAGAATGATTATAATAATCAAATTCTCATATTTTTTTATATTATTACTCGAAAAACATCACATGGTATTAAATAAAAGTTTTTATTTAATTTTTATTATTAATTTAAATTTTTTATAATCAGAATTTTTTAGACCATGTTTCGACTAATTTATTATTCATTTTGGAACTGTTTCTACTAATTTTCTATCTATTCAAAGAAAAAACACTTATTCCATGCTAATTATCTATTTTTGCTTAGATATCAACTATATCTTTTTAAGATTTTAATTTTTTAACCCTTTCCCGGGAGGTAGACTATTTTTAATCCTCAAAATATAGCCAATTGCCTTCAATAAAAAAAAGCAATATTCCGAGGCCTTAAGAATTATAGGTATATTTTTATTAAACAGAAAATATTATAATTGCTTAAAAATTATAAAAGAATCTTAAAATAAATAATTTAAAGATATTTGAATGAGAAAGGGTAAAGGAAAATGGGAAAAAGTTGGAAAAAAAATTTTTTTATACAAGTAGAGACTTTTATCGAAGCTATTGCGGTTTGACTTTTAAAAGAGAAAATATTTTTAAATGGTATAAACAATAGCGATAATAGATCATTTAGGTAATTTTATTTCATACACAATTTTTAATTTATGTTGGGATTTAATTTAAACCACTTATATTTTCTTGAGAAAATTTCGACCTAGCTCTTCAGAGTAGAATATTTAATTAATTTTATATACCTTCTTAATTATTATTTTTTAATTTCTTATTATTTAATTATATAGAAAGGAATTATTTTTAATTCATTTTAAATAGCTATAAAATCATATATAAGCTTTGTGAAAATTATTTAAGAATACCTTTTTTATACAAATTATCCATTTTATTTTCTGGACTAAGTTTATTTATTTAAAAATAAAATTATATATCTAAATGGTGTATATATTTTAATATTAAGGAATTTATTCATCCATTTGTATTATATTCTGATTTATTTAAGTTATTTTTTTTTCTGACGAGAATAAAATTAATCTACTGTACGTTATATATTTGTTTCAGACTTACTATTGTTGAAAAAGCTAAAACTTTTCTTATCTCAAGTGAATCAATATATTTAAGTTATTAAAAATATTTTCTTTTATTAAGTTTGTTATCATTTTGATTTTAATATATTTTTAAAAAATTATTATTATTCAAAGTTTTAATAAAAGATAAAAGAATTTTAAATGAGCTACAAGATAAATAATCCTAATTTTTTTAAATTAATTTGATTGATATGAAAAATTATTAATCTTGCTATTATATTAATTTATGTAAACTTAATAGAGTTATGGTTCACTTTTGATATTTTTTATATTTTATAACCAATAAATCGTCAATAAAGGCATTTTATTCTTAGCCTGAAAAAATTTATCTCAATTAATTTTTAAGATTTACTAATTGAAAATTATGAATACTTACTACTTTTTATACATTATTTTCAGTTTTTTTTATTTTTCTTTTCGGAATATTCTCAATTCTTTTTAATCTATTGAATTATTAAACTTTATTTAAAGAATTGCTTGATTAAATGAATAAAAACGTTTAATCTAAAAAATAATCGAATCCTTAAATGAGAAATGATGAGGATAATAGCAAGTTAACCAATCAAAATTTTCTCAAGATAATTATATTATTGTGCTGTGTGATAGATAGTAACTGAAATTACGCTAAGAAATTTTACGGGAAAAAATAAGAATACGTAAACGTGAAATATGTTAATTAATAACTCAATAAACTATATTATTTAGGTGATTAATTAAAATAGATAAATTAAATGAAAAAAATATATAAATTGGATAAAATATTGTAACCCAGATCTGTATTTCTCTTAATTTTTTAGTCTTCTTTATCCGGACTCAATTTTACTATGAATTTTAAATCAATATACTAGCTATTCTAGTATAAGTATATTTTCCGAGAATTAAAAAAATAATGAATAATCTAAAATTAGCTTGATTTATTTTTTTTTATTATATAAAAAGTTTAAAATATAAAGTGATCAATTAGATATCTATATCCTATAAATTGTGCCAAATTTGACGAGTTAAATAACTATCGACCGACCTGGTTTAATAAAAGGCCATAGGGCTCTTGTTTGAAACCAGACTTTGCCGATATTGAAGAGAGAGTAAGATTGAATTTCTATTTTATCAGAACTATTAACGTGTATTTACATATAAAAATTTTATTTTCGAAATCGATAATATTTTGGAATTGAATTTTTTAATCTAGCTCTATGAATAAACCATATGCTGTTGCATTTAAATTTTAAATAATTGGGAAAGTGTGATTAAGCTTATCTAGGCATTGAAGTACTTGTCTTTAGATAACTACTTTATCTGTTGCTATTTTTTCTATGGATTTTTCGTTTATTAATTTTTCCCTATAGAACTTTATCCTTTGAAAATCTACGTAAAAATTTTTTGGTTCTTCTTTTTCTCTTAGGCAGCAGTTAATTTTATATTTTATATTATTTTATTGATAAAATTTATTCATATTTTATGCATTAATTTTTGCTTCTATATAAAACAGTCAAAGATATCTTATGATTTTTCCTGTCTATTTTCATTTTTTGATAGTAACAGATGGTACCAAATAATTTCAGTTTACGTCCATTTTAATTTTACTTGGATCTTTATTAGGCCTTTTTTATTTAATTTTTTTTTTGTATTTACCATTTTTTTCTCTCCGTAATACTATGACTTTTTGTAAATTAGTTTTAATTTTTTCAGGAATAGTGTCTTTTTTGTTTAATATTCAGAATTTTTACAAATTTCATAACCATATTTATGAGATAATTATTATTTTTTTTATTATTTGTTTCATCTCATTTATTTTTATCATCCGATAACGTTCTATAACGGGTTATTTTTTCTTTTATAAAAATTTGAATATCTGATATGGTTATTTTTACTTTAAGAACATTATTAATAAAATTTATATAAATTTTCCCAAGGTCTTTCATTTCACAACTAGAACAATTATTGTAATTTATAGAGCTATTTCTAAAAATATTTTGAATGTGTTTTTCCAAAAGAATGATTTATTAATCTTGCTAGCTACATTTTTATTGTCAAATAGTAGGTATTGTGCATTTATTTTATTTTTTCTGTGTGATTTAAGTATATCTAAGCTCTATTAGATTGCATATTTTGATATTCGAGACCTCTTTTTTATTTTATCATAATTTTTCTTTGAAATATTTTATCAATATACTTTTATTTTGTGTTAAGATGCCCAATATTCCGATTTCTTCTCTTTTTTTTGATTATTCAAAGTTGCACATGATATTATTTATTTTTTTATGCCTCTATAAAGATAAAATTTTTATTAATAGGTATGAAATATGAAATTTACAACAGTTTTGAAAATAGTTTGATATTTGTAAGCACTATTTTTACGCATATGAATATTTTATATCTTTACAGCTATCTATGGGGTTTTTAATTTTACATATTGATTCTTTTGTATTTACGTTTTGTTTGATACCTTGATTTTTGAAGTAAAAACCTGGGTACTTATATTTTAACTCGTTTTTATCCTTTGTTTAGAGGATAATACTGTTACTTTTGGGTTAAATAACAGTTTTATTATTTTTTTTTTGTTCATTTGCCTTTGAACCTGACACTCCACAGTGTATTTTTAATATTATGTTGGTTTTTATCATATTGTCTTGGTATTTAATAAATATTGATATATCTTATGTATATTCAATATTTTTTAATGAACAATTATCATTTCCTATACCTTGTATCTTTTTTTATCGTTTTTAGCTTAATATATAACACTATATTATATTATTTTATGTGAAAAGTGATTCCTTTCGTAGACCCTTAGTTAGGCTTATATATCCACTTTATTTTTTTCCTATTTTTATTCTTGCTTTTTTTTTTAGTGTATCAGACTTTTTATTGCGTAAATGGGAGTTTCGCTTAATCCAAACTTTTTAATGCAGATTTATAGGTATTAAAACTTCAACATATCATGATTTTTTTCCTGATCCGGCTGTAAAACACATACATTAATTTTTTCAGGGCTGTTTTATGAAAGTTCAGAAAAATAATTAATCGATTCAATGATGTCTAATATTGATCAGCTTTAATAAAAACACTATGAAATTACCCAATAATGTTATTTTTATTTTATTTTTTGAAATCAATCAGCTTAAATTTTCGTAAGTAATTTTTTATCTCAATCGATCAAGCTTATCGGCATCCAGTTTTTTAAATCTTTAAGGTCTCATTTTTTTGGAATTATGTTAATTATGTATCCCTCGCTTATTTAATTCCTATTCTTAATAGGTGATTGACTGCTAAAGTTATTTTCAAGTTTTTTCGCAACATTAATTTGAATTTTTTATAAAATGAAAACGGTATTCCATCTTGCCCAGATGATTTTTTCTTATGAATATCTTCTATTTCCTATGCTATTTCTAATAATAATGTTGGAATTTAAAGGGCTAGTTTTTTAGGATTTATTTCCTTTTTAGTTTTTTCTAGAGCTAACATTTTAATTTTATTATTAGCCATGCCTCTCCTAAGTAGGTTTGAGTAAAATTTAAATGCATAATATTATTTTTTTTTGCCGGATCTTTTATTATTTCTTTGTTTACGTTATATATTGGTTCTATAATTCTTACTATTTCCATTTTTTTTAAAAATCCATAAAATTTCCTGGAGGATATATCTACACAATCGCGCCATTTTACTCATGATTTTAATACCTGTCTATTGTAAACATATTATTGAAATTTCTAAGCTCGAATTTACCCTCCTCCCGTGTCTTTTTGGTTATTTCATACGTTTTAGTGTTTACTCGCAGATATTAGATTCAATTATCTAAAATTTTTTATACATTTTTTTTGTTATTTTTATCGTTTAAATCTAAATTTATCTATTTTATGCTTTAAAATTTACGGTTCATCTGTATTTTACGGAATTTAGCTGAATATGATATTTTTTATCATATGGTCTATTTTATTTTCATACTTTCTGTTTTAAAGGATTGGTTTTTTGAGTTTATATATTTATAAAGGATTTTCGATATTTTTTTTTTGTCGAATAATTTTTTCCAATCCGCATTTTGATGCTCGTAAGTTTGTAGTTCGAGAATGGAGCTTTCATATTTTCAATTACTTTAAATCTTATTTTTTGATTTTTAGTATTAACATGAGATCTATTCTCGACTTAGCAACCATGTATTTTCACATTTATATCCTTTTTTTTATTTTCTTAAAAAAACCCATTTATTTTTGTAATGATTTCCGTTATTATTAGTTATAATGTCCTGGAGGGGGGGGGGGTTATTTCTTGAGGAATATGTAGCCAAATAATTATTTTGAACTATGTTGAAGTATCCTGATATTAATTTAGTTTATTTTTTTCTTTGAATTATTTTATGTAAATTTTCTGCGTATTTTTTTATTCTGCTAATTATTGTGGGGCATATAAGTTTTAAATATCAAATTTATTACCTGATATCGTTTATTAGTTTTTATTAATCTTCCTTCGTCGTAAATTTTAGTATTCTATAAGGATAGATCGTTTTTTTTAATAATATGACTGAATAAATTTTAAATACATATGGCTTTCCCCAACTCTTTTATCATATTTGAACTTCAGAAGATTTAAAATGTATTTCTTGTAAGCATATTATGTCCGTTTTGTTAATATATTTTAACTATTTAAAATTATTTCGCCTTTTTTGATTGTTTTAAATTTTATTTATATTCCAGATTGTGCTTTTTAATTACTGTATTTGCGTTTATATATTTTTTTTTGTATTTATTCAAGGATTTATCTTCTTTCTGATAAAAATTGAAGCCTTTTTCGGTTTCTTTTTATTCGCTGTTATCCATTTCAATTTCTTGGTCATTTAATTTTTTGTTTCAGCTTCTTCTGAATCATATTTTCTCCTCTATTTTTTGTTATTGTCATTATTTCTGCTGAAATTTACGTCACCTCTCATAGAATTCACCTACCCGATATTCTAGATTTTATCCTTACATTTTTTTTTCAACAGGTTTATTCTCAAATATTATTTCTATTTTTAGTCCTCTTTTGCTTCCGGTTTTATTTTTCTTACATATAGAGTTAGCAATTCTTTCTTTTTAAGGCTCCAGTATTTTTTTTATATAAGTTGCGCCCATATTTTTTTGTAAATTTTCAAAGCTGATATTAATTTTTTATTCTTTGCACAGATAATCCTGTATAGCTGTTCTAGTGAACGCCTGATTATCTGAGGGTTGATATTTTTCATTTTTCATTTAATCTTTCGTATTTTCTTGCGTTTTTATTTTATTTTATTTTCAGTTTCTAATTTCATGTTTTATATTCAGAAAAATTTTCATTACTTCCCAAAGAATTTATTAGCACTATTTCTTTTTTCATTATGGTAGGAAAGATTTAGGTACTAAGATTAGCTTCATAAATCGGTTCATTACACTTAGAAAGAATTGTTTTTTTGATCTTTACTAAAGTTTTCTACGCAAGATTATATCTGGGTGGTAATTTCATTTCTTTGTATATTTTAATGATGTAGTTTTTTTGAAATAATCTTTATTTCCATGCTTCATGGAATTTATTTCTATAATTTTTCCCATTTCGTTGAATTTTTTATGTAGGTCTTCGACAAAATTCCACATCATTGGTTTGATATTTGAATGAGCTATCAATATCTTATAATCTTCTTAATATTTGTATTCGTATTCGTATTTTTCTTTGATTTTGATTCTTTTCCCCAAAATTTCGATTTATTTATATTTATTTATATTTATTAATTTTTAAATATTTCATATTTCTGAAATTTCCAAACCTGATTTTTTTCTTCCAGTAAAATTTAGTATTCGTTAGTATATTCCGAAACTCATATAGTAATTTTTCGATCTCATGTTCCCAATGTTATTTCTATTCTGTAGGATACACTCTGATTTAAATTCAGAGCTTCCATTTTTAATATTCTAGTATTTTTTTATTCTTGCCATGTAAACCAACTGATAACCGATACATGCTTAAATTCCATGAAGTTTCAATCAATATTTTATATCCACTAGAAGGTTAAAATATTTTAATATTTTTTAGCGATTGAAGAGTATGTTTGATTTACACCGGTTTTTGGGTCATTCGATTTTGAATTCTTCATAACTTATAGCTATAATGGTGAATTATTAGTGGTGTATATATGTTTCTAGATAGGATTTCGCGGTTTCTTATTAAAAGGGGTGGTTTTTGGATTTGATATTCAATTAATTGCATTTTTGTGTTAAAAATGATTTATCAACTCAAAAAAATATTTTATTATATCAAGAGAGGTTGAAATTTAATTTTTAGTGACATATATTTTTTTCTATTTCGAGGTTGTTATAAACTGTACTATTTTTTTGATTTTTTAGTTTATTAATATATTTAGAAATAACTGATGTTAATTCTACTTTTTTTTCATAATAATAGCCTATTTAACTACGTATGATTTTTTTTCAATAGAAAAGCGTCTAATAAATCAGCATATTTATTTTGCTTTGCCTGTGAAGGTTAGATATTATTGTATATCATAGTATAATAGTATCATAATAATAAAATTACGCAAGAAATAAGAAAAATAACACTAATAAAAATAAATATCTATAAAAACCTACAAGCTGATTAATAAAAGAATCTGTTTCAATCTAAAAACTGACAAATGTTCCTTTGGTATTTTATGTAGGCTGGATAACTAAAGTTACAAGCAGTTATCGGGCTAGGCTCATGTTCACAACATCGAATTCAGTATTGGCGAGGCTTTAGTTAGAGTCTACACTTACAATTATTAATAAAAAAAAAGTTTCTTTACTAAACGTGAGGTTGGTTGACTTATTTTCCCGAAATAAGCCTTAACACAACTGAAATCTGTACTGGTGTCGAATATTGACCTGTGAACATCAACTAATCAAGGCTGTACAGAAACAGTAGGGTTACCCTTATTTTATTTTATTTTATTTTATTTTTGATAGCTCTCTTCTAGAAAAACTTTCCCTTGAATTGCTGATCGCTGGTTTCACTATCCCCAACCAAGGATAGATCAAATCTGAGTGAAATTTCAATACGAGAGATTCTATATGAAGAGGTCATTTTATAGTATGAAGTGTTACAGTGAACATAATTTCATTTTAATTAGTATCAAATAAAAAAAACAGTTCATTTTCTAGCAAATAAAAATTCTTAATTATAATGAATAAGCAGAAAAATTGAAATGCCTAATTAATTCCGCCAATAATATCTACATTTTCTGAATACCCAAGCCAATAAAATTATACTGCTACAAAGTCTCTCTTCGTTTAGAATCACTCATATAGTGAACTTGGAAAAATATACTGATAAAGTCCTTAACTCGCAAAAATTTATTTCTTTCTTAGAGAGAACCTTAATATTCAATGAATTTTAGTAACCGCAGTTGTGACTGATCTAAAGCATAGATTAAAAAATGCAGATTTCAAAAAGAATAGAGGTTAATTTTTATTTAATTAGTGTACACAAATAAATATCAGTTTCTAACAAAAGTAAATTAGAGGATATATTTCTAAAGCGTGAATTATTATCTAATGGAGCGTATTGCTCTAAATGATTAACGTAAAGAAGATAATTTAAAACAGTTAAATCAATGAATGCGAAGAATATGTCAGACGTATAAATAAAAAAAAAAATAAATAAAGGCTAATTTTGACAATGGTGTTTTGAGTAATAACATAAAAAATTAAAGATTCTAGAAAATTATTTTATACATGAAATGGTAGGCGAAATGCTCGAATGAAAAAATAAAAAAGGGGACGTGTATCTAACTAAAATTTTCAAAGAATTTTTTAACGTCCGACCTATCAATTGTCTGAATATAGTAATTTCCAGAATTTCCTGTCCAGCTTACAGAATCCGAATTATAAATAAACCGCTTTGGTTTTAATATGCTTTCTAAAGAGCCTGCGTTTCTAGAGTTGATTTTAAAGTCTAAAGGAACGAAAGATTTCAAAGATATTATCTTTGTTCCGTCTTTTAGATCAAGGAACATTTGCATTAAGCGCTGGTTAAGGGTAGAGTCGAAAGCGTGATTGTTTACGAGAACTACAGATGCAGATTTCAAGATATTGATTGCAAATTGATCTTCTAGAAAATCTCCGTGGGTAATGTGAGCAATACCTCTTTTTAAGTTATATGATCTAAAATAAAAAAAAA
>LSSN01003526.1:0-30003 GCA_001970855.1 Smittium culicis | reverse complement strand
ATATTATGTTATTTACACGGGGATATTTGAAATAAAGGCAAGAATTTCTGATATATAAAACCAGTTCAAAGTATTTAAGAAATTAATTTTTGAATTTAGATCGCTCTTATTTTCTTTAGCAGTTACTACTGACTTTATTGTATGTACCTTTTATAATCCATCTTTTAACTCTTAACCTTCCTCACATCTCCACATTTATTGTTCAAAACAATTCAAAAATAAAACAAAATAAAAGATGGCATCAACACTGTACTTTCCAAACGAAACAAGCCCGCTAATCAAACTCGTTGCTTATAACCCTCAAAAGCCACGTAACTTCCTGCTCGAGTTCATCTCGCCACCGGATAATCGCTTGACTTTGGCGTTCCTCGACAGTTTCAACAAAGCCCTCGACCATATCGAGGCCCAGCTCGCACTGGTCCCTAAAGGCGACCGCAAAAGCGGCGGCGCGAGCTTGATAACCGCATCCAGCGGCAAGTTCTATAGCAACGGGCTCAGCATCGAGGAGCTTATGAAGTACCCAAACCATTTCGGCAACGCCTTGACCCCGGTTCTTGCCCGCTTCATGAACCTCGGCTTGCCCACCATTGCTGCTGTCAATGGGCACGCGTTTGCGGGCGGTTGCATGCTCGCCCTCGTCCATGACTACGCCGTCATGAACAGCGATAAAGGCTTCATGTGCCTCAACGAGGTCGATTTGGACTTCCAGCTGCCCGTTGGTATCCCCGAACTCATCCGCTCGAAAGCCTCTGCTCCCAAGTTCGTCACCAAGATGGCACTTGAAGGTCACAGATTCAGCGGCAAGGAAGCTCTTGAAGCAGGTTTCGTCGACTACGCCGTGCCCAGCGATAAAGTCATCGAAGTTGCTAAACAGATCGCTGACAAAGTTTCCTCTAAAGTCATTGGAAACGGTAAAACCGTCTTTTTGATCAAAGCCGAAAGAAACAGACACGTTGTTGAAATGATGATGGGCGGACAAAACGAAGTCCCTGCCTCATACTTGTCAAAACTATAAATATACTTTTTTCCCTGTACACGGAGCTTATTTGTTAATGATGTCCTAAGAGCTTTCTATCAATCTTTGACCATTTCTCGAGCAATTCCATTAATGGGGGGAGGGGGGGGGGTCAGTGCTTTTGAGTTTCTTTTAGCTAATCAAATCTAGCACCTACTTTATTCTAAGTTTGTTTGAAAGTGATTTTAGTTTGATTAATTTATATTTTTTAATAAAGAATATATCCTTAATAAACTTTTGTTTTTCTTAAACTTAATCACTAAATACTAGTAAATGTACTCTATGGTAACAAAAAGAGTAAAATATTATTTAGTTCAATGGATATTTGTATGAGGGTTTTATATAAAGTAATTTGCGAAGAAAGATGTTATTTGAACAAAGCGAAATTAAGAATTATTAGTGAGTTTTTAAAAAAACAAAAGAAACGAAAGGTGTGTTATATAAACAAAAATAGAATACTAGAAATAGGTAAAAAAAAAATAAGTTTTTTTTAGCGGAAGTTTAGTGTTTCATTTCTCTTCCGTACTTTTTCAATCTGATGCTTTGGATTTTGATGAAACCTTCAGAATCGATGGGTTCAAAGTCGCCTTGGACGTCCATACTGGATTCTTCCATATCGTAAAGTTTTTCAGAGTCAGACCATCTACCAATGACGATAACATTACCCTTGTAAAGCTTCAAGCGGACAGTGCCGTTGACGCAGGCTTGGGTTAGAGAGACGATAGATTTTAGAAGTTGGCCTTCAGGAGAGAAGTACATACCGTTGTATAAGATTTTTCCATATTGTAGGGAGACGTGTTCATCACGGTAGGCACGAACTTCACGGTCCATAACGAGACCTTCGATGTCGATATGGGCAACACGCATGATAGTTCCAGCGGGAGTTTCGTAGCAGCCTCTGGACTTGATACCGATGAAACGGTTTTCGACGATATCGAGACGGCCGATACCGTTTCTGCAAGCAACAGAGTTAAGGTAGATGAACAAGTCAAGTGGGTTGGAGATATCGGTGTTGTCAGCTTCGTTTTGGACTCTTGTTGGGATACCAGCAGTGAAGGTCAAGTTGATGAATTCAGGGGTGTTTGGGGCATCTTCAGGGTCAACAGTTAGTCTCCACATATCTCTCAATGGGGTGACATTTGGGTCTTCCAAGATACCAGCTTCATAAGAGATGTGATACAAGTTGTCATCGCAGGACCATGGTTTGGAAGGGGTTTGACTGACGGGGATACCGTTTTCAGAGGCAAACTTCAATAGGTCTTGGCGACCAGGGAAGCGTTTGTAGAATTCAGCTTGGCGCCATGGGGAGATGACTTTGATGTGGGGAGCTAGGGTTAGGTAGGCCAATTCGAAGCGAACTTGGTCGTTACCTTTACCAGTACAGCCGTGAGAGACGTGGGTGCAGTTTTCACGCTTGGCGATTTCGATTTGTTTGCGGGCAATGATGGGGCGAGCGAGAGAGGTACCTAGGAGGTAGATGTTTTCGTAAATGGCATTAGCTTGGACGGCAGGGAAGATGAGTTCACGGACAAACTCTTCACGCAAGTCTTCGACGAAAACTTTGGTAGCACCGACTTTAAGTGCTTTCTGTCTGGCAGCATCAAAGTCTTCGTCTTGACCCAAGTTGGCGATATAAGCCATGACTTCATAACCTTCTTGAATGAGCCATTTGAGGATGCAGGAGGTATCAAGACCGCCGGAGTAAGCTAGGAGGACTCTTCCTTTAGTTTGGCCGTTCATAGTCATTTAGAAAATAAGAGAGGTGAGGATAGAAGAGATTAAATAGACGATAGAAAACAAAAATATATAGTGATATGTAAGATTCGAATTATATTGACGGAATGTGGTACTTTTTATATAGAATTTTGCGGAACCAAAGTCACAAAAACTAATAGAAAAAAAAAAAGGAATATATTTTCTTGATGGAGGATCGGATGGATGTCATTTTCGATTTGCATCTAGTATGTATCCTGATTCGCTCCTGAGTAGATCTGCGCGTGTATGAAAGATAATTATTGGGCTAGATCTATGCAATAATGGATTTGGATTTATACTTATTGGGGTTGACTAGACATCTTTTTATGAGCAGATTTCTTATGATTTTATCTTGGTTTTGGCATGATTTGATTTTGGTTAGATTAGGCTTTGACATGATTTGATTTTGGTTTGATTAGGTTTTGACTTGGGTTAGTTTGATTGTAGATTTGGAGTGGTTAGATTTGGTAATGAATGATTTTATTGGATGGGGAAGTGAGTAAAGGTGACAGCTTAAAGTGTCAGCAACTTAATTGGACAGAGCCAGGAAGAGGAGGGGTTAAAAATCACACTCCAATGCTATTTCTGACTAAAATTATTGAGTTGAATTGTGCACACAGATGTGCCATTTTACTTATGAATTGTAATGCATATTGTGTTTTCATGCTATAAAAAGGTGCGGATTTGGTATGCCGGCACGGTATTAGCAAAGATTTCGTGTGTAATACCTCGCTTTCACTTGCGTATTTTCAAAATTAGATTATAAAGTCACGGTTTTCTCTTGGTATAAAATACGATCTTTATCGTCAATTCCGCCAACTCGGTCTTTTCTTGTTTCCATCAATTCACTATGATTGTCGGTAGCGTGAGGGAGCTTTGACTAAACTGCAGCGGTTGGGCTAGAGCAAATTTCAGTGCCACGAATCACAGAAGAAACGCAGTATGCTGAAGTTTTTGGCTACTAGGTTTATGTACCTCAAAAGGTGGGGATTATAGCAATGATTGTTGAGATAAGGCCATATGGGCGTTGGTGGAGATTAAGATAGTGGTGGAGATAAGAGAGGCAGGCAGAACAAATAATTATTAATGTAGGCTGAAATTATGGTTCAGTTTATAGCTGCATTATATAAAGTTTAGCTCGTTTAAGCTAAAGTTGGATCTGTGGAGTTCGTCTGTCGCTAAAAATGGAAATCTGGAGTCTATTTTGGCTATATTTAATTTAATTTAATTTTATAATAAATGCTATTGGCTGCTCCACCGATAACCGCTCTTTAGCATTTTTCGGAATGTGATTGGGTATCGGCTGAGAGGCCTTTTGGCTAGCATTTAATGAGTAACAATTGCGGAACTTCCCGGAACTGGCATGTCACTATTCGCCCACACTCCCACTTATCTATACACATCTACTTTCTAAATAAACACATTCTTATAATAATTATACACTTTTATAGCTAAATTGCACAAAACTTCAGAGTCTTTGCGCCCTAGAGCATTATTGAAAGTATTCGCTTATTGCATTTTCTCCGTTCTAAGCTTACTCTTCAAAATTCAATTGCTTCCAACAAATTTACTCCTTTTTTTCTATTTAATGTTAATTTTCATTATACTTTTTTCATTTAATTTTATTAATCGCTAATAACCTATACCCCCTTAATGTTCTATCCAATAATTGGATTTTTAATATAATTGTGACCAATAACTAATCATAGATTTTTGTTTGAGCCAATAGTATATTCGTATCAAATTTACTAGCAATAATGTCAACTTTTGATTCAAATCATTTTCTGTTTTTTTTTTTTTTTGATTTTCAAGCTATTAAACGCTTTTTTTTTCATGTATGCTCTGATACTCTTGATATCGTTTGATACTCTGCGTTTATGCCATAAAATTGAATATATCAATCCAAAATATCTTAAATTTCCAAGTATCTACTATATTCATAAAAAGTAAAATGCTATCTAGCCGCTTAATTGCTCGCTCCCTCCCGAAATGCTCCCTCAAAAGAGCCTCCATCTCGCTCATACCTTCTCTCTACTCCCGATCTTTAGATTCCAAAAACAAGTCCCCTCTATCCATCAACAATAAATTCTATTCCTCCTCCAATGGCTCCCTTGGAAGCACAGAACAGGTTACCTCTCTACTCCTTATTTACATTAATTCCCACACACTCTTCCCCCTTTTTTTTAACAAAAAACCTGCCCATATTTATACCCTCATCACAAATTTATAAATCTTTCATCTCAAGACCCCTCCCTTTTCCTTATTCTGTACCATTCTTACTAATTCTTCACGCTTTCATATTCTCGTTATAGGAAACAATAATTCGCCTGCTATGCAACATCGGCTCAAGACAAGAAGTTGAACAATACTTACGCCACTTTTCAAGCGTCGAATCTCAAAGATTTGCTGTCATTAAGGTTGGTGGTGCCATCTTATCCGACGAAATTGAAGTTTTAGCCTCAGGCCTCACTTTCCTCAGCCGTGTCGGTCTTTACCCCATCGTCGTCCATGGAGCTGGTCCCCAATTAAATAATAGACTTAACGCCGCTGGTATCGTCCCCCAATACCAAGATGGTATCAGAATCACCGACAGTAGAACCCTTTCTATCGCTATCGACGTCTTTGGAAAAGAAAACCAAACCCTCGTCGAAGCTCTAGAAAAATATGGTGCTAGAGCCCGCCCCCTCACCAGAGGTGTCTTCATCGCTGACTACTTGGACAAGGCCAAATACGACAAAGTCGGTAGAATCACCCACATCAACCGCTCCTTGATCGAATCTACCATTAAATCTGGCTGTTTACCAATCTTAACCTCCTTAGCCGAAACCCCTGATGGTCAAGTCCTCAACGTCAACGCTGATATTGCTGCTGGTGAACTCGCTAAAGTCCTTGAACCTTTAAAAGTTATCTACCTAAACGAAAAAAATGGCCTCATCAACGGCGATACTGGAAAGAAAATATCCTCTATCCATCTCGACGAAGAATACGAAGACTACCTAAAAAAACCTTGGGTCAAATACGGCACTAAACTCAAACTTAAAGAAATTAAAACCCTCCTCGACGTCCTGCCAAGATCTAGCTCCGTCGCTATCATCTCAGCAGAACACCTACACAAAGAACTTTTCACCCACAGCGGTGCCGGTACCCTCATCAGCAGAGGTCACAAACTCAAAAGCTACACCAACCTCGCTGAAACTAACCGCGACAATTTGCGCTCTTTACTCATCTCTGATATGTCTGACAGCTCTGCTAACAAAGACTTTTACATCGCCTCTCTATTCCAAAGACTCGTCAACTTGAAAGAAGACGGCGGCAAATACTGGCTCTACACCGATGAAACCAACCAGCTCTTAATCATCATCACCCAAGGCCCCCCTCAAAATGGTGTCTTCCCCATCCCCATCTTGGAAAAAATGGTCCTTGGTGACTCCGCAAAATACAGTGATGTTGCCGATAATGCCTGGTCCATGATCTCCCGTGACCACAAACAATTAGCTTGGACCATCCCCACTACCGATAAACGCATGGAATGGTACTTTGCCCGCTCTGAAGGCAGCTGGAAGTCTGGTGACAACACCATCTTTTGGTATGGCCTTGGAATGGATACCAAAGCCGTTGAATCTTTAATTAGCTCCATTACTGCCCAGCAATCCTCCCAGCAACAAGCCTCTACCTCCTCTACCATCCCCGCAATGTCAAGAAGTTACTCCACTAAATCTTCTTTTTTAAACAATAGAAACTCTTCCCCAATGCTCTCCAAAAGATCTTATTCTACCGCTTCCCCAAACACCAAAAAATCTGTTGGTCTAATCGGCGCTAGAGGCTACACCGGCCACGAGCTCATCAAACTCCTTGATTCTCACCCCAATTTCAACCTGTCTGTTGTTTCTTCTCGCGAGCTTGTTGGAAAAAATGTCGATTCCTACACATCTTCAAACATCACTTACTCAAACTTGTCCCCCCTTGACGTCTCAAACTTAACCAAATCCAACTGTGTTGATACCTGGATCTTAGCCCTCCCAAACAAAGTCTCTGCCCCTTTTGTTGCCGCTATCGACGAAGCCTCTGAACAATTCTCCGTCGCCAACAAACCAACTATAATCGACCTCTCTGCCGATAACAGATTCGATTTATCTGGGAAATGGACTTATGGTCTCCCTGAACTTTTTCGTAAAGATTTAACAAAATTTTCAACTGATACTAATGCAACTACCTTCCCTAAAATTTCTAACCCTGGCTGCTATGCCACCGCTGCTCAGCTGGCTATCGCCCCAGTCCTCGACTATATCAATTTTGATGCTGCTACTTCCGTATTTGGAGTTTCTGGTTACTCCGGCGCTGGCACAACCCCAAGCAACAAAAATGATCCTGCATTTCTCAAAGACAATTTGATCCCATACGCTCTAACTGGTCATATTCACGAAAACGAAATTGGTTTCAGCTTATCTAAATTCATGAACAACCGCATCATCGAACACCCAATCTCTAGCTCCTCTAAAAAGGGTTACTCTGTTAGATTCTCTCCACACGTTGCCAGCTTCTTCAGAGGAATTTCCCTAACTACACATATCCCCCTTCTCAAACCCCTTTCCAATTCTGAAATATTCGACATTTACAACAACTTTTACGCAAACGAAAAGCTCGTCGACGTTACCGAATCCATCCCACTAGTTAAGGATATCGCCAACAAACACTCCGTCTCTATCGGTGGCTTCTCAGCTTCAGAAAACTTCAACTCTGGCAACTATATGGTTGTCGTTTCTACCATTGATAATCTTCTAAAAGGCGCTGCCACTCAAGCTATCCAAAACTTGAACTTGGTCAATGGGTTCGACGAGTACGCCGGAATTTAAAAGAAGAAAAAAAAATTTTGTTCTCTTTTTCATCCTCCTTTTTTATCTGTTTATTAAAAATTAATTTTTATATTAAGTCCTTTTCTATATAATATATACACTAATTAAAAAACACTTTTTTTTTTTTTTTTCGAGCTATATTATTTTTTTTGCAAAAAAAAAAATAAATAAGGATGGTTGTATTAATCTAAATCTAATTTTTTATGCTCTAAAATGGAAAACTAAGTAATCTTACTAAAAAAAGAAACAAGAGAGATATGTGAAGTGGGGGGAAGGAGGGGGTATAAAAGGTAAATAGAGGAGAGAAGTGTAGTTTTCTGAAGAAATTTTAGGCAAGTTATAAAGCGAGTTAATTGCCATAACAACCTGCCAACTATTTTTTACGTGTCAATCGTAAACTTCCATCGGATGATGATGCAAAGATAAATCTCAGCCTAATAAAGCATCAAATTTGCGACTTATTGCGTATCGAAAAGCGCAACCAGCCGCTCAAAAGTCCTGGCAAGAATCTCGTCGGGGATGCCGACACTGGCGCACGCCTGCACGACATCGACCCAGTCGATCGTCCCGCGGAATTTTTTGCTGAAGCCGTAGCGGTAGTCGGTTGGGCCCGTTTTCACCTGTTTCAGCTGGCTGACCACCGCGTCGATCTTGTTGAGCGTTTCGGACGCGATGACTTCGGCAACTACTGGCTTCAGCGCCCGCCTTGATGATCGCGAGGCGCTCTGCTGCTCCTGTTGCTTCTCTGAAAACGCGGTGATGGGGATGCGCCTTTGTGACGTGCCGGAACCAGCGCCGCTTGCTGCAACAACTGCATTTGTTTGGTTCAAGGAGTTGGTCCTTCCATCTAACGGTGCCGAACCTGCCTCGCTGCTGGTTTCAGTTGTTCCATTCCCAATAGAGAACTTTCCGGGCACTAACTTGTCCAAATCACCATTCTTCATCAAATTCGTCTCTTGGATCGTTTTAATCATTTCTGATCGAACGCTGGGGCTCGAATAAAGCGGACTGTATATCTGCCGCTTCTTCTTCTTCGGGTCCCAGGTTTCGTACCTGTGCTGCGCATGCAAGATTTTTGCATTCCTCGTTAGGATCACGTGCTTGTACAGTTTCCTATGCTTAAGGTAATGCTGGATTCTCGCATTCAAACTGTCGTCTGTTTCTAAATCATTGCCTGATCCTGCAGTGCCATTTTCCGTGCTTGATGCAGATTTGCGTTTATGGGGTTTGTAGTCTTTAGTGTTGTATGGAAATAGATATGTTGACTTTATCGGCAAAAGGTTTTTCTTGGATTTGGCTGCAGAAGTCAAATTCCTCTTGTACGGGTTCAGAATAAACCTGTTTTTAAAAAATGAGTTTGAGTTGTGGTAGTTTAGAACATCTGCAAGCTCAGAATCTAGTTTCTTTCTATTGAAAATTCTATCTCTAGAAATTACATGTTTAATGCATCTAGATTTGTTTGCATCGGATTCATTTAATGAATTGTTTTTAGATATTGAAAGCAAGAGCTTGCTTATAGACAGCGGAACTGATGGCAGATTTTCTTGCGGCGGGTCAGATAGTACAAGTTCAGAAGATTTTTCTAGTAGAGGATCAGAGGGGGCAGTTTCAATAGTATTATCTAGCAAGGGGCCAGAAATTGAATTTCTAAAAGCATTTTCGTTTTCATTACTATCATAATCAGATTCTGAGTCGAGTTCCAAATGAGAGTATACTTTTTTATTTTCAAGCCTAGGATATTCAGGCAAGTCTTCATCGGAAACAATGAAATCAGACATTGAATCGTTTTCGAGTCCGTCAGATTCAGAGCTATTTTCGCTGGAAGATAAACCTCCTGTTGAGTTTCTTTTTAAGATTTCAACGGGAGGATTTTTTTTGTTTTCTTTTTTGAATCTATAATACATGTTACATAAAGACTGGTATAGGTCTATTCGAGGAGTATCAGAGCCAAAATCATCTAAGAAATCCTGGTAGTTTTCGGGGAGTAGAATCTGGTTTTTCTTATTGGATGAAGATGGGCCACTAATTAAGGTCAAGTCGGATTGATTCTGGGGTACTGTAGAACCAGTAGAAATTTTTTGCGAGCTAGGGGAAATTAATTCGCATTTTTGAAGAACTTCAGTCTCAGATTGTGGTTCAGGCTTAACTTTTGATTCAGGATCTAAATCTAACTCTATCATGGGCTCGAGTCCAGGCTCTATTTTGACTTCTATATCAGATTCAATCTCAGAAATATTTTCAGTTTCTGCTACATGTTCTATTATATACTCTATTGCAGGTTCTGATGTAGTCTCTGTTGTAGTCTCTGGTGAAGTCACTGTTGTAGTCTCTTGTGTAGTCTCTGGTGTAGTCACTGTTGTATTCTCTGGTGTATTCTCTGTTGTATTCTCTGTTGTATTTTCTGTTGTAGTCTCTGTTGATGTATTTGTAATAGGCATTGTGGTAGGCACTGTTACAGGGTTAGTCTCAAGCTCAGATTCGGTTTCAATGTCAGATAAGTTTGAGCCATATTTTACTTGATCAGAGTCATAGTCGATATTGTCCAAGTCATCCCATTGCCTGATGAGATTATCTTTGATGATACTGTACCTGTAGTTGAATTTTTTAGAGATTTCTTTATAATTGATGGTTTTTTTTAGCTTAGCGGGATTCAGTGGCTTAATAATGGGCGGGGGTTCATCAGGTAAACTTTCATTATCGCTGTCAGAGCTAGGGAACGGGGAACTTGATTCTAGGGGTAGATCAGGAGTAAGAGAGCTTAGGGTATTTTTTTTTGCGTCGATTGGTTTTTTAGCGTAGGTGTGAATAAGCTTATCAGCTTTAAGGAGTCTGGGATCGTTGTCGTATCCTCCATAGGTATCGAGTAAAAGGTTTGATCTGATAGAACTTCCTTCAAATTTAGCAAAATAATTAGATTCTAAGCCGTTATTTTTTAAAATATCATCAGGGGGCCAGTTTGTAAATATTTTTCTTTTAACGGGTTTTTCAGATGATTTGATTTTAAATGCATCAATTAAAGAGCCGTGTTTCTTAATTCTTGAATCGAGAACATTCAGGGCAACACCGAGCTTTTCAACGGTAAAATTTTGGTTTTTATCGTACAAGTTTTCTGTGGGTTTCAGAGTTTCGACGCTTCGAATTTCAGAGATCTGCTTGAAGTAAGGGAGAAGGCTGAAACTGTAATTTAGGACAGAGTTATTTTTAGTGTAGTCGTCGTTTAAAAATCTTGATATTCTAACTTTATCGATATTTAGCTTTGGTTTTTTTGTGGATGTTTTATTTTTACTTTTAGGTTTTCTTGCGTTTTTGTAAAATTTTGGTAATGAAGGTTCTTCTCCACTGCTAGAGGAGTCAGTATCCTGGGGAAAAAGGGAATTATTTTTTTTTGAAAAATGCGAAAAGTCGGTTGGGGCAAACTTTTTTAAATTTTTATTTAGATCGTTGGCTTTTTTTGGGGGGTTTGTTGCTGAGTCGTTTTTCTTTCGAAGTTTTGGAATCTTGAATTTGAAATCATTGGCAAAAAGCTCGTCAGAGTCGTTGCTCAGTTCGGACGAAGTGGAAGGGGAAGAAAAATGGGATGGTTCAGAGATTAAGTGCAATTCGGAATTACATGGAGAGTGATTAGGATTGTTATGCGAAATTAATGAAGGAGAGTTTGTATTTGGAACTGCGTTAATAGGTACTGGAGTTGTTGGGAAGGTTGTATTTTTGGGTAAAGGGAAGGTAACTTGAATGATAGGATTTTTTTGCTTGGGTTTTTGGGAGTTTAATTTAGGGGAAGTTGGGGTTTTTGGTTTAGGTTTTTTAGGTTTTTTATATGAGGTAGAATAGTTGTCAGAAGACTCTGACCAAGCGACAAAATCAGTTTGAGAGTCCTCAGGGATAATAAACTCAGAAGGGTCAAAGTCGGAAGAAGAGTTTTCGGCTATGGCGTGTGAAAGACTATTATTATTGTTAGTATATAAATCAGCTTGGGGAATATTTTCGTCGGAGTCAGAGCTTGCTAAGTAATGCTGGTAATGAAAAGGTTTGATTTTCTTTGGAGTATTTTGAGTTTGTGGAGGGAATGTGTCAGCTGTGGGCTCATGCTCTTCCTTTCTCTTTAAAGAGCTCATAATAAATCATATCTGCTGACTTTGTGAAATCGAGCTTTCTGATCAAAGGGATATAAAGGAAAGACAGCTGTAGTATACCTGAAAAAAACGACTAGAACTGGATATCAAAGAGAGAACTGTAAATTAATTAAGGTATAAGCTAACGAAATCGAGCTGAAATAATGAATATCGGAGGATTAGTTAGTATTTCAGCCCAATAATTATTTTAGAATTTAAATAATTTTTTATAGATTTTTTTTTATTAGTTCTTATAAAAGCTTTAGATTTATTCGTTTTTATCAATAAAAAAACTTTTCTCTGCTCTGATTTCGCGTCAGTGATTCGATGAGTAAAATGGATATGTGCTCCGATTCGCTATAAATATGCGATTTTAGCATGAATGAGCATTTTGATCTTGGTTTAGCAGCCAATGATTACTCAATGCTGCATCAACTTTAAATTGGCATAGCAAATAAAATCATGTTGATAGACTATGGCTTTTTTGAAAATTTACAGCAAAACACTTTTATATTTTTTATAGTTTAGGTATAATATTTTATATTCTCTGCCAGCTCTATTAATTTAATCATTTCTGCTGAGAATTGGCTTTTTTTTGAGCTTCCTTTACTTCCCAACAAAACAACAAATAGAATTTCTAATACCAAAACTATAAAATACTATTAATATGGAATACACTGCATCCAATAAATGGTAACTGCCAATGGCTTATCCAATCGCAATATCGAAAAAGGCTGATCTTATTGGCCCCAGAAAGGGCAGACTAAATAACTTTTTTTTTATTCAAATTTGAGTATAAAATTATTCTGATTATTATTTCTTTAGATGCAAATTTTATCCCACTTATTCCCACCTCTTATTCGTTAATATTCGAATCGTATTTTATTGCACCTTTAACTTTTTATAAGATTTAGAACACCCAAATAGTTGGCTTAAAATCGAGCCTCAAATACACATTTTTAGCATAATAATTGGTCATTTTTACAATAAATTATAGACCCACGAATAGATATTCGCTACAGTATTTTTAAAAATATTTCAGCAAATAGATATCAATAGTCTAATATTGTAGCTAAGTTTATTGGCTATTTATTCTAGATCGTTATTTACTACCGAAATTTTTTTTAGAGGTTTCGGCCTAAATAAATAGAATTTTTGATTGTAGTAATTGGTTCAAAAAAAAAGCTATAGAATTTGACTCTTTAAAATATGTTCGTCTTGTACTTGTAATATTTTTCTACCTAAATCACTTCTCCAATTCTGTTTTATTAACTTTCAATGAGCTCGACCATCACCAACATTCCTAAAGGATATGGCCTATCTCAAAACTCCCTACCAGATTCAGACACTAGCGATGATGATTCCACCATCTCTCCATCCGCCTTGAAAACGTAATTCACAAGAGCTCTAATAACATTTCGCCAAGAAAATTATTAACTATTAAATAAATTTGAAATTATTTAGACACTCTAGTAGCGCTAGCGTCATCTCCAAAATTCAAGCACCATCAACTTTAGACGTTCTATCGATTAAAGACATTCAGGTATTTTTATTATTACTGTCTATTATAAATACTTTGATTTTATTGTCAACCTATACTTTTATTATATTTATTGCTACTTTGGTATTAACTCATAAAAATTTAGAATCAAGTGGTTGAAAAAATGAAACAAAATCAAATCGATAATATAAAAAGAGATATTTACGTAGAAATTGTTGCTAGAAAAAAGAACTACTCTTCCTCTATCAAAGAGGCTGAACAAGCTGCTAATCTTTTTAAAACTCTTTCAATCTCGAAGTACTTTATATACATCCTCTATATCACTCCTTTCATTTTTTCCTTTACGCTTTCTTTTAACCCCCTTCTAAATTTTATCTAATTCATTTCAAGCATTCTAGACCCTAAAACCTTTGAAGCAGATAACTCATCTATAGGAATTGATAAGGTTCGCCATTTCTTATACTTTTTTACCTATTTTTTTTTTATCTACTCATTCAACTATTCTTAGCATGTATTAGACCTTTCACCTGCCCTCGGTTCTATAGTCTAATCTTATTTATCCTTCTCTTTTACTTTTTGTTTTTAGGACGTAGTTAGCGCTTTAAATAAAGTTAACGCTATAAGGTCTGAGTACAATTTAAAAGTTCAAAAAGCTAAAATAGAGGAAGACAGACTTAACAAAGAGAAACAGCTGAAAGAAAAACAGATCAGAGACAAACTGTCTGCTCAATTAGCCCAGGAAAAGGCTAAACTTGAATCTGCTGAATTAAAATCTAAAGACAATATCCAACAAAAGCCCCCTCCTAAAATTACAACTCCCAAAATCCAATCTACACCTTTACAATCTCAACCTAATAATTCCAAACCTGAAATTAATAACAACTTGAACGATAGCTTATCTAGTGATCTATTTACTAAACTTACAAACATTAACACTGTACTTGCACCTAAAATTAAACAAAACCCTGATACTCGTAAATTCTGCTTCGAGTCTAAACGAGGAATCAATTTAAGAATTGGTCAGCTTACCAACACCATCAGCCAAATAAATCTAGTCGTAATTAATTTCCTTCTTTACTTTTCTTTATCCCTCCACCTTTTTTTTTATATATCCATTTTACTATCCCCTTTCATTAAATTTCCCTCTTTTTTATCTAACTATCATCCATTTTACACTTTAGGCCAACAAAATCAATCAAATACTCATCGATTCGAAATCTAAGTCCGATGATGCATACCGCTGGCTTTTAAACCTCACATCAAAGTCTTTAGTTGTAAGATTTTTTTTATCAATTCTCCTAGTTTATAAATCGCACTCTTAGAAACAATCCTTTCCTTTTCCTTTTCCTTTTTCTTTTATTCCACTTTTTTTTCTTTTTTTTTGTTTTATCTATTTCCCACTTAAATGCTTTTAAATATAGTTCAACTATATTTGACATTTTTATGAATTTATTTCATCGTGAATAATTTTAATTTTAGCTAATATTTGCTTTATTTTCTAGTCTCAAGCTGAGACCGAGGTCGCTGTTAAAGTATCCGTATGTTTTCCCTTGGCTGCAGTCACTGTCTTATTACTACAGTCCCACCCTCAGCTGCTTGAAATGGTCTTGATTCGATTAAACAAAAAATGTCCTTATATTTTACCAAGAACAATTAGAAAAAGTGTAATTGTTTTATACACTTGATCCTTTTTTTTTTTAATTTTATGTTTTTTGCTATAGTATTTTATATGCTTACGCTTATTTTAAATAATGGTATTCTTTTTTTTTTTTTTTTTCAGAGCGAAGAATCAAAAATCAGTTATGCTAAAAAGCTTTGCTTTAAAGTTTCTGAGAACAATGAGATAGAGTCTATGTTCAAGTATGAAGAACGAATGTGCGGTATGCTAGCCTTTTATTTTGCAATATTTCAAACAGTTCCTAAAAGTAAGATCCTCATCTATTTATACGCATTGAAATTTTTTTTAGCCTTTAATAACATCATCTATACATATTCTTATTTCGCTTGACTTTTCTTTTTTTTTTTTTTGGATTTCTTTTTAATTTATTTTTTTATTTGCTTAATAATTAAAGATAGTGTGAATCCGTACCCGATACACAATGGCTGGAAATGGATTTCAAAGCTGCTCAACCTGCCAGTTGAGCCGATTTACCCTGCGCTAATAACTACATTCATCGAAATCGCTGGATACACAATGGAATCCGCTTATGGCCCGCAGTTCACCAAGCTCCTCACGTTCATCAAGTGCAAGTACATCCCTCAAATTCCCAAAACCAACTCGACCGCCATTGCTGCCACCGCAAGACTCGAGTCCAGTCTCGCTTACTATTTTGACAACGAATCGAAATTCGAGCTCGTTGGCGACCGCACAGCTAAATGAAAACCACGAATCTATTAAAAAAAACTGTTTTTTTACTCTCGCCAATCTTCTCAACTTTGCTTATCTCCTTAGTTCGTTAGAGACATAAACTGTTATTACCAAACACCCTAACCATCATATTCCTTTTTTTTTTTTCTTTTTGTATATTTCATAAGCTTAAAAGAAATTTAAATATATCTTTATGATTACTCTTCTAGCATTTAATTCCATGCTTGCCAGATTTTTTTTATTTGATATTTTATATTATTAATTAATAAAGTAGAAAAAAAATGACTTAGATTTTTTTTTTTTGCAAGATTTGAAAATAGATAAAAAAAATGTAAAACGACTAAACAGAAACAGAAAATTGCTAATAGAAATAAAAAAAAGATAAAATACGATATTTTCTCAAAGAAAGTAATATATTTTATGCCCAATATTTACGCCTTCTTTTTATTCTTCTTTTTATTGTTTGGTTTTTGAGCCTCTGCATCTTCTGCAGGCTGTTCTACTATTACAGGAGATTCAGCCTCAATAGAATTTTGTTTATTGGAGACTACAACAGGCTCTTCATTGGTAACAGGTTTACTAGCTCCAGCAAGTAACTGTGGGTTATCAATAATTTCTTGAATCAAATTTCTGCCTAAATCATTAATGTGCTTAGAGTATTCCTTTGAATCGATTCTGGATGAGTTAATGGAGCTTGCGAGCTTTTCAGCTTCTAGGGACTAAAAATAAAAATAAATTAAAGGTTAAGGATTCGAGTTAAAAAAAGCATATTAGGGATAAGAAAATATAGCTATTTTAGATAGGATACCTGTGAGTAATTTCCAAATAGATTAGCATATTCGGTAGGATCAGCTAGAGATTGGGCTGCTTTTTCTTTATTGGATTTAGATAGACTGTTTTTCCATAAATTGACAACATCAGGGATTTTACTAGGAAGGTAGGTTCTAGCAAACAATGAGGCTTCAGGTAAATGATTGGTTTTAACCAATAGGTCTAAGCAATCAGAAGGCTTTCTAGATAAGAAGCTACTTATAAACTCCAAGCGGTCCATTTCGGCTTCAGAAGCCAAGGTTTTCAATTTAGACAATCCTTCCAAGTTTCCGGAGGAAGAGTATAGCATTAAAAGGGAGTTATAATCTTTGGCATTAAGTAAACACTTTTCAGCAACATCGAATCTAAACAGTTTTAGAGCTAGATCAGCAACTGTGCGCCATTTAGCTTCAGCATTGCTTTGCTCAGCTAACTGACAAGCTAGATCAAGTTTAGAAAGACTGATAGATAAATCGAATTGTTGTTCAACGTCAGTGGTAACTTCAATAGCCAAATCTTTCAAACCTTCAGCTTCCAAAAATCTGGCAAGCTTAGGTCTGAGTTCAAGAGGAATTGATGGAAGCATTTCAGCAGCTAAATCAAACTCACATCTAAGGATTGCAGTTTGATATTCAATGATAGCCAGTGGTAAAGAGTAGCTTACAATGGATAGGTCTTTATCAGCAAGGTAAACGCGGTTATCACGGGCAACATAGCCAAGGAGTTTCATTGAGGAGCTAAAATGGGCGATGGTGAAGGTTTGATCGCCAACTAAGTAGTTTAAGCGGTTAGAGGAGTTTGTATAAATGAAACAGCTACCGATCCAGCATCCAGAGGCAACTTTTTCTTGGATTTCAGCAATAAATTCAACGGCATCTTCAACACCTTCAGAACCGATGTTTTCAGCATTAGCAAAAGCTGAACTTACATAGCGGAGAACAAAGAAGCTGTCTTCGGTTACAACTGAGAATAATTCGCTGTTGTCTGACCAGTATACTAGCTTGGCAGCAACGTCAATGCGACGAACAAGCTGACCACTTTCCCAGTCGTGTAAATTCAAGGTTCCTCCAACGCTTCTAATGGCCAAAAGACTACCACCGAAAATTTCTTCTGCGGCGTATCCTAGGTTGGATAAGTCGGGATATGAATCGGCAGGGCGTTCTTTGAAAGAGCGATAAAGTTTGATGGAGGTAGAGGAATCCCTAACAGCATAGTCAGCAGAGTTTTGAGCCCAGGCAAATTCGAGACCACTTCCGAAAGATTTATTTCTCCAAGCCAAAGCGGTATAAATAATATACTCACCGTCACCACATACTACAACGAAGCGACCGTTAGGACTGTGTTGGATCATTTGGGGGTAAATTTCGCAATTTCCGAGGTCTTTAACGACTAGCGGGAGACGTTCGCCATCGACCAAAGTAGAGTCACTGGCAGTTTTGATATTAGTAGATTGAATGTCACTTTGCTTAGACCAAATTACTCTACCACTGTTGTCCATAGTTACGGAGGGTTCATCACCGCCAAGACCTAAAACGATAATACCTTCATCGGCACCAAAAGCAATGACATTATCGCGACCGCTTACAGCAGCAGCCCAAATTCTGCCTAAACCGTAATTTAAAACAGACTCAACTCTATAAGAGTTGCTGTTATAGAGACGGATTGAGCCATCTTCGCTGCCAGTATAGATGAGGGGCATTGAAGGGTGGAATCCAGCAGATATTACGTTTTGGGTGTGACCAGAGAGTTTTTGGACACAGTTGTTATTTTGATAGTCCCAGATACGAACAGATAAATCGTCAGCACCACTTATTAAATAGGGTTTGTCGTTTCCGTGGTAATATTCGACGCAGTTAACACCTTTTTCGTGACCTTCGAGGGTAAAATTTGGAACGCTAGAGCCGAGGTTCCAAACTTTAACAGTTTTATCTAAACTTGCGGAGGCGAAAGTATTTGTGTCTTTGGGATTAAATGCTAGACCCATTACGAAGTATTGGTGACCTTCAAACATCTTTTAAAATGTTTTAAAGCAAAGAAAAGGGGATAAATTAGAAAAAGCGAGGGAAATTTATGAAAGAGAGAGTAAGAAAAAGGGGTACCTGAATATTTTGCCACTTTTTGTCCCAATCCCATAGTTTAATAGACATATCATCAGAGGCAGAAATTACATATGGTTGTGTTGGATGAACGGCAAGGGCACGAATATAATCCTGGTGAGATTCAAAGCCAATTACTTTTTCATGTGTGTTGTAGTTGAACACTCTAATTTGGAGATCATCGGAACCAGTGATGATCCAAGATTTTCTTGCAACGAATTTAGCGGCACGAACTAGAGAAAATAATATGTGAGATAAATAATTAGACGGCCAAATGATAAATGGGATGGGTGGCGATAGTAAATAAATGATAAATACCGGGTAAATCACAGATTTCAAAGGTTTTGACTTGGGACTAGAAATAAGAATCAAGAGAGAATATTAGAAGTGAGGAAAGGGGGATGGGGGGATAACAATTTCAATTAGTAAAAATACCTGTGTTTCGTAGTCCCAAACAAAAACTTTACCATTGTATAGTGAGGCAAGAATCCAAGGTTCAGTTGGATGAATGTCGATAGATTTAACTCTTTCGGTTCTTGCCAGTAGTTTTCTCTATAAATAAAGTGTGTGTGTATGAGTGTGTTAGTTGAAAAGCTAAAAGAAAAAGTGGGTGGATGGGATGGGATGGGATGGGGGAATATGATTGAGAGAAAAGTTAAAGTGGGATACCTTGATATCTAGCTTAACACCCTAGTATACACGAGTAAAAAGAGAAAATATTTTAAAAGTTAGTAGTGGATTATAGGAAGGAATAAATTTAGATTAATAAAAAATGTAAGTGTATGGCCAAAGTACCATTTTTCAAGTAGCTGTAGAATCAGAGTATTTAAGGATAAAATAATAGATAAAGTGGATGAGGTGAGAGGAGATTGCAGTATATAGGATGAATGGCTGGGTGAAGAGATTGAAGTAGAGAATCTAGTGAGGCCTTAAAGCACAAAGCGTAGAGATAAATGAAGCTTAGCTGGAAAATGAACCGATTATAATTCAAAAGGAAAATTAAAGCTTAAACAAAATATACGTCCAAGGAAAGAATAAACTGCCAGAAGTAAACAATTTATCTCAATTCCCCCCCCCAATTCGCTCCTTCCTCCAACCACTCATTCTCCTCAATGCTCATAAGCCCTCTATCTACTGGCCAGCTTTTCTCATCAATCCCCTATTACTGGATCACATAAAACCATCATACATATTACTGGCTCATTGATAGTGCGATTTCACTTATTGCCCACTAGCTTCATTTCCCTCTTCCAATCACTGCCCATACCTTTTCATCAATCCTTTCCCCCCATTTGCTGCTTCCTATATGCCCTGGGCCAATAATTATACTCCATTCATTTTACAATCTCATTTGTCAAATCACCACCCACCAATTTTATTTCTAAATACTAACTCGCCTACACAAAAATCATTCCTCTCACTACCAATTACCTCTATTTATTCCTCTTTAATTAATTAAATATGTACTAACAATTAATCAGACAGCAAATAGATCTACTTTGACGATTTCTCAGATTCAGTCGTCCATAATCGACTCTATACTCGCTGCTTCTGTTTGAGACTTACTCACTATGCTTAATTTAATGATTTCTTTTCTATTATGATCTAAAGTCTATATATTATAACGTGCTAATGTTCGAATTTCCAAATTTAGTGCAGTACATATCTTTCCAGCCTATTTTTACCTGGTTTTATATGATTTGTATTTATGTGAAATCTGTATTAAATATTTTTCTACTATAAAAAATACCATTGCACCAACCAAATTTTCTACTCTTATACAGCCGAGTAAATCTACCCACCTATCAAAATTACTTTTCTTTTAATATCCAACCTCTTTTAAAAATAAACCCCAAGTGAAATTATATTTACTAATTTTCAGTGGTTTATTAGTCACAATTTAAAAGGATATAAAAGCTATAAAATATCATTTATAAATTTTAATAAACCTGCAAAAGCTATTTCATCCCGATCTCTTTACTGTGATTATAGCAGCTCTTTAAACGTCTTAGTATTGATCATAGGAATCCAACATACCAGGCAATATCTTGAAAAATATAATCCCTATACTAACCATAATTTATATTATTTTAATAAGCCGACTTTAACAAAAGTTATCTTCTAAATATCTAATTGAATTAAAATTAGCAAATAAATTTTTCCCAATGAATGTCTATAAAAAATATGATTATAAATTTACTGATCTTGTTATTACACAGTGTTTTTTAAATTTAGTATATTCTATAGCTTATAGTGCTAAACCATATAAAATTTAATTTACATTCATTAACCGATATAGAAATGAATATAAAATTTTTTTTTCAAAACAAGATGACTAAATAATAAGTACTAATGTTTTTATAAACTACATCACAACTAAAATCTCAACTTGATA
The DNA here is from genome assembly GCA_001970855.1 of Smittium culicis. NCBI lineage: Eukaryota > Fungi > Kickxellomycota > Harpellomycetes > Harpellales > Legeriomycetaceae > Smittium > Smittium culicis. Next base: position 9,098 of record LSSN01003526.1, on the reverse strand, counting down.
CAATAAACTAAATAAAATTAATTTTCCCTTAACAGATGATTTATCTATTATCTAAATATACCATATAAATTGAAATTAAATTAGTTTTCACCTATTTAAATTTATGTTTATCAGAAATTTTTATTACATTGAGCTTAAAAAGTCCTAGGTAATAAACAAATATTATTTATACAAATGCACCAATATTTAAATTTTATATTCTCTTGAAAAAAAACCCGATTTTTTTACTTAATTATTTTGTGTACCCATCTCCATCACAAGCTTTGACCTCATCATTAATACTGGAAGATAAATCGTCTCTTTTTACATCTGTTAACCAACCTCCTTCAGTTATTGAGACCATCAGAGTTGATGTCTCCATTTATCAATGTTGGGCCCTATTCTTATTTTTCAGATTCTAATCATTTCGTCTCCATTGTTCAGATTCATTTACTTGAAATATTTTATTATTTGAATACTACGAATTATTGTTATTAAATTTCGAAAGTGTATTATTCAGTTTTCTAATACCAAAAATTCCAAAAATATATAACGTGATAATCATTTTTTTATATTTAATTGGTAGCTTAGAGATTAATCAATATTAAATTCTACCCGATTTATCTAAAATATCCAGAATACCTCTGAAACTACAATATACATTTTTGATACTTAAATTTATCTTTGATGTGCATTAAAACTGAATCATTAATATTTCCATTTATATATCGATTAAAATCTCCAAATTCAATTTCGCATAATCTATGATCTTTAGATTTACTAATCTAGTTTTTGAACCTAAAATTTTTATTTTTTATGACTTTTTTGTTCGATTATTTACACTCGCATAATTAATTTGGAAAATTTCATAAAACCAGGTTTTTTGGCAGAAATTTTTTATTATTTTTTCAATCTCATAATTTTTGACCATATCATATTTTAGTAACTCATGACTCAACCTGAAAAATTGCCTGTTTTTGAAAATACCTGATATCGATCATTGAAACGTTTTTTTTAGTATTAGAAACTTAAAATTAAGCACCATTCCACTCTAAACTTTTGTCTTACTTGGACTGAGAAATATAAAACAGAAAAAAAAAATCAAACCCCTTCCAAAAAAAATTTTTTTTAAAATATGCTTTTTTTAAAACTAAAATTCTCATTTAAAACGTTTTTTTTAATCTCTATTGACTTTTACTATTATTTAAACCCTTTAAGATTTTTGTTTTTTGTTTTTTTAATGAAAAAATTATATTTTAATATCCATTTAACTATAATAAACATAGACTCCAAGCTCCAATGTGAATTTTAATTATTTTTTATAAAGATAAAAAAATTAAGTTTCCTCTAGTTAAAGAATAAATTTTAATTATTAGGCTAAATAACACAGCAGATAGCATCTCATTTTAAAAATATGTTTATATTTATTAAATTATACAGATTAAATTCGCAAGATGTTCCTAACGATGCAATCACTTACAGCCTATTCAGATATTATTCTTAAAGTTCCAAGTTGCTCTACTAAATTAAAAATATTCGGAATTTTTTAAGCAAATAAATGGTTATATTACCCTATTGATTTATAAAAAAAATAAAAATAATAAAAATAGATACGCTAGAAAATTTTAATTTTCATAGCTTTAATAAATTTCTAATAATTCATTTTTGAAATTTTTTTATTAAACTCTACTATTTGCATTTAGTTGTAAAAAAATTTTATTCTCGCTTAACTTAACGTGTACAGTTTCTGTGTAAATTATAAGAAAAACAATAATTGGTATTTACATATATTTTGGCTTATATTTAAAGTCTTTGATTCGGGTTAAAATTCTAACACTTCCTTATGGCTACTATTCCAAAACTAGTATTAATTCATTTAATGTTTTATCAATAATTAATACTGATTTATTTTCACTATAAACCCTCCTTAATGTTGATATAAATTTATTTGTCTTAGTCAGGATAGAAAACATAATTTAAAATTTTTTTGATAGTTATTAAATTATTTATTAAATACTATTTAAAAAAAATCAAATTGGGTTCCTTCCAAAATCATCATCTCGAAATATACATTAAATTGGTCAAATGAGACTGGAGAATCGCTATTACTTTCCACGATATCTCTTCTGGGTACAAAAATCGCATTTTAAATTTTTCCTTTTTCCAGCGCAAAATTTTGATTTTTTTTACATGTAAAATTTAGGCTCATATATTTTTTTGATCCCAAATACAAACGCTAGACTGGTATATCTCCGACCATCCCAAAGTGATATACATTTAAATCCAAAAATATAAAAAAATAATATAAAGTTACAGAGCTAGTCAGTGCAGGTATTAATTATTATGTTGTCACATATCGGTCATAAATTCGCCATAATACGCTTTAAACTACTTTCGCTGTAGTTTCAGGCACTCACAAGACTCATCGGGGCAAATAATCTTAAACATTCGATAAGTGCTTTTTATTTTCGACAGGCGTTTAGCAGCTTCGATTTTGCCCATAAAAATTTTCCTAAAAGTCAATTAAACCTTCTTTTTGTGATAATTTTTCATATCATGGTCTAGTTTCTGTATAAAAATCTGATATAATACCGCTTCTGAAAATTTAAATTTTTAATAAAACACATCTTTATCCTCATTGCGATTCTGATCACCCATATATATATTATGATATTCAATGGAGTATTAATAAGTTCAGGAATTGCTTTTAGAATACTTTCACTAGTTTTTTGCACTTTCACGAGCTGATTCATTATTCACAGTGACTGAAGTTATTCTAAGATTGTCCCTGATGCAGTTTATATCTCTTATTTTCGTAAATTTCCAACCAAAAAGACAATCATGTAAAAAAATTTTCTGTATATTTCCATCTGAATTATATGATTCAAAATGTTTCTCCTTAATATTCTATAGAAATAAATTTTTAAATTACGCATTTTTATTTTTTTAATTCGAGAGTAACACATTTTTTCAGAAAGATTTTATAATTTAAAAAGTTTTACTATCCTGTATCTGTTTTTTTTGATAGACCTAATTATTCTCTGGATGTTAATTGTATTATGAGCTTTTAGATGGATTCATACTAAGTGCTATCAATTTTGCTAATAAATTATCGAAAATTACGAGCCAATAAAAGTAAAATGAAAATAAAATGAAGATTTAAAGGAAATTGATAAAAAAAAAATCCCTTTAGTTCTATGATACATATTCTAAACATTACTATCTTCTTTTCTTTAGCAAAAGTACTCTACCAAAAATAATTAGTTTCTCTGAATTAACTCTTCTAAAATGAACTCAGAAATTGCAATCTCAGAAGTTTTAATTGCTAATATTTTAAAAGAGATAATAGAAATTACATTCAAGGTTGAAATATGTCTAAAGTAATGAAAGTGGATCACCAACCAGAAATGGGTAAAAATAATACGATACATAATTCAGATAATAGCGCTTATTGTATAATCGAAACTAGAGAACCTGATTCCATCAATGATAGAAGACCTCTCAATGATAATTATAGTTGAAGAAAGAATAATGAAGCAATATATAGATAGAAAAAGTGTAGAAATGACTGCTATAACTATCCCCAGAACAAAGAAGTTGCTTCTGGAACCGTGAAGAAGGCTGATTTGACTTTTTAAATCACAATAGTGGCGCTTCACACGATATTAAATCAATAGAATACCGAATTCACTAGATATTACGATCAAATTTGCATTGACATGGAATGAATCAATCGTTGATGCGATAAACTCCATCGGGCCTATTATTGCACATGTTGAATAGATGGAATCCAAAGCCATTCTCGATAACTTCCACAGTAAAATTTCGTTCACAGGAACGTCGAAACAAGTAGTAAAATCACGCTTTAAGCTATTTATGGACAAAAAAAAAATCAGAACCTAGTTTGCAGCACCAAAGAAGGCAAATTTATCATAAGTCATAAGTTTCTTTTGAGATCGCCAGCAGATTGAAGGGGACCTGATACCTGTCAGAACCATCTCTGAGACTGCATACAATACTTGACTCTGCGTCATCATGACCGTCTCCAAATTTCTACCATTTTAGGGTTTCAGAAGGAAGATATGGGTCAAGTTCGAGGAAACCGCAGTGTTTCTGAACAAAGATATTGACGGTAATACCTACTCTGACAGCATATCCTATGAGAAACAAGCGGGAAATGATCTGAGAGGCCCAGGGGACCCTGGCACAGGACTTAGTTCCTCTGCTGATTAAAATAGCGATAGATGGAGTATTGAATCCGATTCCGAGATTTTAAGTCAAATTATTATGCATCCTTAAGAATACAGAGTAAATTTTACCATTATTAAACTCAAATTTACTGGATCAAAGCATTTAGTAGCAAAATTTAAAAATAGAATCGCTCCAGCCGATATATAGGCTAGTGCGAAGAAAGGAATAAATTGCGTCGCTTGGATTTAAGGACGCGTTCTTCAACTTGAGTATACACGTGTCTTAAATAACATATCTGATTTTGAATTTAAATGACCTTTAATGTCAATTGCGAGATCTAAAATTCGATCTGCGATTAAGCCCGCACGCATTTACAAAAGTATTACTCCCGATATTCAGCTATTCAAGAATACAGCGGATCAGAATCTAGGCGTACTTGGTCGGCTTATTGACCGATAAGGAATAAAATGAAGTATGCGATAATATAAAATTCTAATTCAATCAAATTAACCAATCTAGGATACTTATAAATTTGTAAAAATTATAATGACTTTATTCCAGAATAATTTTCGCCTGTATATGAATATAGTCAACCAAAGAATTTCCCAGAAATTTCAAACTGCGAAGATCAGAGAAATTTTATATCTCGGGAAAGACGTTACTCAGAGAACTAGCGAAACATATAGGAGAATTTTGGGATTAATTTCAATTACTATCCTCACATGAAGAATAATGCTACTTCACCTACTGAAATTTAAGAGTCTATATTTGATGAAGAATAAATTGAGAGTCAAATTTATGGCTTAAATCTCAAGTAATATTTAATCTAAATTTCTAGAGGAACTGCCTTAAGAAATAGAATAGTTATTCGTTATTTCACAAGACGCCAGAAATCGAGATTTTTATAGACGCGAGCGACACTGTGTCAAGAATTTTCATTGGCCACAACAGCTGTTCTGGCTTTTGGATCAAGTCAAAAGTTATTCTGAACATGAGCTGCAGGTAAATATTAGCATTCATGATTTTTCTACAGCAGAAAGAGGTTAAAGTTGCTCAACATTGATTTATTCCGTAAATAAATTCACCCTGGGATACATTCGTAAATTCTGCAGATCAACCTCACCATTACTGCTTAATATCTCAGAACTCTTATCAACGCATTTTATCACCAAAAAATCAGGTCAAAAGTAACGTAAATTTCTTTTTTTTTTGAATCCTTCGTAAGCATTATGCAGAATTACAGCACAGACCGAATGCTCAGTCTCAAGGAAAATATTTTAAAGCACATTAGACGAGTTATTTAAAGAAAGATGTATTCTTACCAAAAAGAAGGTACAGAATTGCTATAGTGGTAATTGGTCCGCCAATCTGTATTCCAAAATATCCTGAGGCGCGATTGGATAGTTTTATCATACTTAACTGTTTCCAATTTTGGAATCAAATCGTGAAAGCAATCCGGAAGATGCTACGGAAACAACATGAAATGACTTAGAAGCTCCATTATAGAAGTCAGATGTCTGGTTTCACTATATGAGAACAATTTCAATAGCGCAAACTCAAGAACTGGAAGCAACAGAGGCAACCTACTATCTAAAATCGGAAATTCCCACCTCTCTAATAACAAGGACTGTAAATTGATATCATGGAGTATCAGCGGAACACCACCACGAAAAAAAAAATTGTCTCAAAAATGCAATCACTCCCATTATAAACAGTCAAAGATGAGATAGAAGAAGGAAAAATTATTAATCAAAGACATATTTTCACATCCTTATATGTTAAAAATGTTTTTAATTACTTTTCTAAGTTTTTTAATATGCCAAAACGAACATAAGCACTATAGAGATGTAAAAATCAGCAATATTTCATTTATATTCCTCTCTTCATTAAATAACTGAGAGCGATTGGTTAATTAAGCTTTTTAACACGCTCAATTAAAAATTTATAACAAGAATATTTAGGCGTTCAATTGATATAACCACAGTTATAAATCATTTTAAGGAAATAGCAAAAAATGCGAGCTCATTAAAAATTTATTCATTATTAAGATCTTTTGACTATTTGCAGTATGTGTAATTTTTCGAGCTAGTGATTAAGCGAATAGACGACTCTCACTCAAAAATAAGCGATGGGAAATTAATTTAGGAAAAAATGACCCCAAAAAAGAAGCTCAAGAAACTATAAATTATATGGACTTGGTCAAAAAAATATTATTATATTCCCGATAGAATTTTATAAATTATATGTCAAGTTTTCCTCTATGACAGAGCAAAGCCTCTAAAACTATATCCACAGTTAACAGTGAAATCATAAGTGAGGCAAACTGTTAGAATTCACATCCTTCCTTCTTTTTATCCATTAATATATCATCTAAATGATCCCAGAGAATCATGAGAGGATATTTAAATAACATCTTTATAGTGTATTCGAAAAAGGAACTTTCACTTTTATTTTATGGAAAAAAAGAACATAAATCTTTTTGATATTTTGAATTAATTAAAATAAAACAAACTAAAATACTTACCAAAATTAATTTTTTTATAAAAATCCACATTTGAATAACACCCTAGTTAAAATACTATGACGTGGCACATAAAAATCACGACGAATACAAGGCTAATGCTGAAAAAAACTTGTTCTCTTGAAAAACTCTAAAGAAAATTGGATTTAGGTAAACAAGATATTCAAATAAATCAGAACAATAATAAAGCGTTAACTGGAAATATACATCAAGAGCTATAAATAGTATTTCTAATATAATGAACAGACCCTCCAAAGACTCGTATCCCTTAAACCAGAGACATCAATGCGAATTTATCATCTAATGCAGAATTAACAGCAGGTTTAATCGTGTCACAATCCTTATGGTCTAATTATGAGATACCAAACAGTTAATAATTTATCTTACACGTTATTTTAAACAAAATTCAACTCAGACGATAATGCCCCTGGAGTCACTTAATACGAATCTATCCAATTAAGTATAATACAAATTTAATTTATTTCTTGACGACTATTTACTAATATTATGCTAATAATGGGAATATAAGTCCAGATCCTCACAATTCCCATTTTATTTTACTTTTGCGGGTGTAATTTAATGATAAAGAGAATTTGTAATTCAGAATTAATCGAATTTTTTTCAATTTTACTCTTAATTTTCGATATTTTACTAATTAGGTGATAAATCTTGTTATGAATCCACCATTGCCTAATATTAGAAGGTAGAAATAAAATAATAAATTAACTTAATATAATTCAACCGGGTATAGTGGTATTTAAAATTGAATTTTAATACATTTATGGACATTTAGCTGTTATTATTCCATCGCATAATCATTAATGAGAATATTGGTGGTATTTAAAACCACTTAATATGATCATTCAGATGAATGAAAACAGATCAGATGTTCTAGATTTCTGAGTTAATTTAGAATAAAAAATATTATAATCGGAGAAAGTTGATCTTGGTGTTCATGAATTAAGCCCACGACCGCACACTATCTATATACTTGAATGAATAATTGGTGAAAAATAAAAAAATATATTGCTGAGCCTGAGTGACTTTGAATAAATAAGAAATGGTATTAATTAGGGTTCTATTCAGTTTAAAAAATATATTTCTGATTTTTTTGTCTAATAAAAACGTTCCTTACTTCAGTTATAGTGTCTTTTTCATTTAATAATTACAATGATTACCAAAAATAATATTAAAATAAAAAAATGAGCAAAAAACGATCCAATAAATCCAAAAAGTATAAAATTTGAATATTTTGCTAAAAATAAGATTTTTAAATGATGTAAATAGCGCATATAATTGATTTTTTTATAATAAAAATCACGAATTAATATTTAAATAAACACAATATTAAATGAAAAGAGAATTAAGAAAATGAAACTGTGGTGAAACTATATGTACAATTACCTTTATCTTGTATAATTATTATCAATAATTTCTATAATTATATATGAATTAGTTTCTAAAGCGGATCAGTTTAGAGTATAGATCAAATTTTCAGCAATAAATTTCACGGGTTTTAAGCTTACTATTTACTATTTACTTTTTTTGTTTTCATGTTATTTAATTATTAAGCTTAAATTTTATATTCTAAAAATATAAAAAATGCCTAAAAACTTTAAAATAAAAACTCGAATGATCACTAAAATCTCTTCGCTCCTAGAATATATATGATTTTTTTAGCCAGTTTTCTTATCTATACTTTAGGTTTACATGAGTAGTTTTATGTTTAGAAATCAGAATTTTCACTTAATTATTTTCTTAATATTTATTCGCAGTAAAAAATTTTAGCCATCTTAGAATTTAAGAGAAAATGTTTTTATTTGTTATTCACAGACTTATTAATTTATTCGGTTTTTTTACTATTATATTTGCTCTCCATAGTAATTAATAATGTGTAAATTGTACTATTTTTTTATTCCTATAATTAAACGAGCTTATTATTTTCACTATGTAGTAGAATCACAACGGAATAACAATAAAAAAATTAATAAAAAGCTATTTTTTATTATATTTGAGTTTAAAAAATATTTTAATTTTATCTATGATCTTTTAAAAAAGATTATTATATTATAAAAGAGATCTCATTCATAACCCAGTTTCTCATATTTTTTATAACTTTCATGTTACAAGCTGATTATAATAAAAAATTATAATATTAAAAATAATTAAGCTTTATAAAATTATCACTTATTTTTTTTGATATTTTAGTTTTTTAATGCTAATAAATTTTATTATCATTTATTATTTCACAATACTTTTATTGGTACTAAAAATTAAATTAATACTATACTATACTATACTATACTATACTATACTATACTATACTATACTATACTATACTATACTATACTATACTATACTATACTATACTATACTATACTATACTATACTATACTATACTATACTA